>BQNB010098151.1:0-25223 GCA_026074375.1 Tanacetum coccineum
AAGATATGTGGAAACAGTCCACTATTTATAGGCAAAAATATTAATTTTTTATTTGGGCGGTCCCGTTAATTATACAAGGGCGGTTTACGTTATGTGTAACTTATTTTGACAAATTAATGATTTGTGATTACGAGTAACTTAAGCACTTTACGTTATGTGTCATAAGTTACATGTTTGTCATCACCAAAACATGAAGAGAATGTATAGATTAAATATCGCAATATTTCTACCAACACTTTGATTTTTATCACTTACCATAATTAAATGTTTTAAAAACTCCCACACTCCCTACACACTCTCTACACAATCCCAATATTCCAACAAACATTCTTCCCATTTCTCAAATCATTTCTTGTTCATTATTATCTAATTCTTTTCTCTCTTAAAGACAATATAATTCACTCATATAATCAATCGTTTGATTATCACCCTCTTCATCACAACCCACACATGAACCTTCACAACCTTCTTCGTTAAGCCTTCACCATATAAACCTTTTCAAGCTTATACCCACATGTGACAACTCATATTCTCTTACACAATGTACTATCTTGTACTTGTTGTCTCCTACATTCCAACATAGGCTCCTATGTGTCCAATCTCAACATTCTCTTTACTCACTCACACACTCTCATAATTTAAATTTCCCATACACACATTCAAAGCTTATCCCATACACTTCCTACACACTCACTAATATACTCTTACATTTGAAATTCAAATTACACACACACACTCACACTTCACCAATCTTCCTCTACACACTTTTCCAACTTACATTTCCTAACATTCAAATTTCAAATATTAAATTTGAAATATAGACTCCCTTCTATCACATCATGCCAACTCATACATAACTCATACACACCCACACATCATAATTTGAATTTGAAATTCAAAATTTCCCCTCACAATATCCACCTTTCTCTCTGAGAAACGCATATTCTTTTGCATATTCTTTCTCTCTTAAAATGATTTATGCAACATTTAGTTATCTTTTGTTTTCTCCTAAAGCGTCATTTAATTAGGTCGTGGTTAGGATCGTTCAGTTACGTTCTTCGTCCGTGATTGACTTCTCTACTCACTATCTTACTTAAGGTGAGGTTATAGCTCCACGTTTCACCCTTTTTTTATGATTACTTTATAAATCTCGGGGTGAGAAACAAGGTCGTTTACAAATTCGTTTACTTTATTGATTTTAAACTCGTTTATATGCTCGTTTACATGATTGATTTCAAACTCTTTTATATGCCCGTTTACAAACTCGATTACATTATTGATTTCAAACTCATTTATATGCTCGTTTACACACTCGTTTACATGACTGATTTCACACTTGTTTTATTTATGGATACAAGCACTTTAATCTTTTACAAATATGTTGGTTGCTTTTACTATGAATACAAGTGCTTTAAACTTTTACGTATTGCCTAAGTTTCCCTATTGCCACATAGTACACACTATCATGAACCGTTAATTATTCGTGTAAGCACGGATGCTGTGAATAGATCTATTGAAGTTGACACCCCCGTCCGTGTTCTGGCTTAGTACATGGCCAACGGGCGCATTGTCATTTGAGGTAGTACTTTGGTGTTTTGGCAAAACATCGGATTTCGAGACGAATTTAAAAGACTAAGATTTACACAACATGTTAAGGCTTCGGTGTCATGAGCTTAGGGCAATAGTAATACTTTTGTTTTTGTGATATTATACGTGTTACAATAGTTACACACACTCGGAAACGTTGTGGTTCACACTACTTTTATTGAACGTCACTGATTTCTAAATACAATACTTTTCATGATACTGTTAGTGAAACAGTAGTCACTAAACTCTTTTGGTCCTCGTAACTACTTTACTTAAACCTATGAACTCACCAACTTTATGTTGACATTTTAGCATGTTTTTCTCAGGTCCTTAATTGCATAGCTAGCATTTGAAGTTGCTTCTCGGGAGTCTTTTTACTCTATTACTTTGATCATTTGTCTATCTTTCGAACAATTTATTACTTTATGTTGGATCTATCAAATGTACTTGATTGAAAACTCAATTTATTTTAATGTAACAAATGATCAAAATTTTAAAACGTCCATTTAGTAGTCGTTCTCTCGTACCTTGTGTTGTGTATATTATGAAGTCACGCTCCCGGTTACCTATTCTGTTGCGACACATTTTGGGGGTGTGACATAGGCCATCTAGTTCATGACTTGGTAAAAAACCTCTTTCTAAAATAGTCATGCCTACCGTGTGACCTACCGACTCATATGCTTGTTTGACATGAGGCTTTTGTTGGTTTTAATGATCATGGTGTCTCACAAAATCTTATAAAATCTCCACCCACTAAAAAAGCCTTTTGTCATGTATGCCTTAAATTGCCTGACTGACGGCTATGATGGCTACTCGCGGCTTTATCATCATTGGTTTTTTTCTTGCAAAGGTAAAAAGAGTTTTTTATTTTGATTTTCTTGGAGGTTAAATAATACATTTACACTATCTTCTTGAGTATCACTTAAGGAATAAAAAGAAAGAAAATGAAAAAGAAACAAAAAATTTGTGTCATTGAGCTGCACTTAAGGAGGAAAAGAAAAAAAAAGACTAAAAATAGGTATAATTTATTGGATTTTTGAAGTAAAGTGTTTCATCTTAAAATTGAGTTAACTTTTTTTTACTTCATATCACTTTACTTTTCTTTACTAAGAAAACTAAAAAACAAAGTGTGAACCTTTTATATTTTTGTTTAACTTGTTTAAGCTAACCAAATCAAGTTGACAAATTCTTATCTATACTACTTATCTATATCTATACTACTTCTAATGCATAAATATACATTCCTTAAACTTAAAAGTCTTAAAGTTTAAGTAATGTTGATTGCTTATAATACCCTCAAACTTAAATGCGTAACTACTTAAATGACAAGTTTTACTATTTTACTTTCTTACATTAAAATTTAAATAAGATAACACATGATGAGGTCACTGAGCTATTCAAAAGGGAAGACGAGATCAAAAATGAAATGCTCAGTTGATCGGAAATTGTTAAAGTGGCTGTTGAAGTGGTTGAAGAAACTGATCAAGACACCAGTGGTGGAAAAGCTTTCATCAAGCAACAAGCTAAAGCTCTCATAAGTTATAATCCACAATGAAAAACTCAAGGCCTTAGTTCCTAAAAATAAGAGGACATATGATCAATATGTATGGATCACTACAAAAAGAAGAGGAGAAGGGGTAATCACTGATGTGTTGATTCACCCCAAAACCAAACTAGTCTTAGTAACTGTCTATAGGAACAATAATCCCAGAGACTTAAGGAATTCATGTTTTGTGATTTTGGACTAAAGGAATAAGAGATGGGTCAAATACTGAAAACTAAACGTAATATTATGGTGTCTGACATGTTGAACTCCCTGAGCAAGAAATACAAGCAACTGGGATAAATTGCTAAGAGCCTAAACATTAAAGAATCAATCCCTTTACCTCTTCAAGATCCTTCTATCCCAAAGGCCTCTCAAAAGAAAAGAAAAGCAATGGCGCTTGAGCATGAAACATTCATTGTTGGCATTCACTGCAACAAACTAGTTCCTGAAGGGGTTAAGTTCAAAGAAAACAAGGTTATTGAGGTACCTGAGTATGGGTAACATTTATAAATAAGTTTGGTGATCCTGCATTTGAAAAAGTTAGTGACATCCACATGTTTGAGACCACTAACTTGTTGGGATATAAGATGATGGCCTACCCTAATGATTCTCATGAGAATCAGAACTTTGTTAAGCTCATGAATGAAATGATTGCTCAAAGATCTGACAAACACATTCTTCTAACCTTGAAAGCGAAGCTTGAATTGATGGGATTCAAAGAAGAATGATAACTTATCCTTTTGTTTGTAACATTTTGTAATAGACTAATAGGGCTGTGTAACTGAAGTATGAATGAAATATGTTGTGTTCTTTACATGCTTTCTAGAACTTCAGGGTATGAAGAAGTTATTTTGCCCACTTCCACTGAAAAACACTTAGCCTATTTTTATATCTAAATAGGAGATATTGTTAGGCCAATTCAGTGCTTAATGATCTTTATCTTATGATTTGAATATAAAAATATCCTAAGTGTAAATAACCTTAAACACTGCTTAAGTTATTGAATGAATAGTCATTTAACGACTTTCCTTAAAGAAGTTCAACCAGAGGCTAAGAGAGAGACTCACCATTCGATAAGGCGAAACTCAATGAATGAAGTCCCTGAACCAAAGAAGAAGGTGATGGGTTCTGTGAGCTGAGGCAATAAGCTCACTGAATTCTTTTGGATCTCCTCAACATTACAAGGCCGGAAGACTTAGATAAATGTCTAAGTTACTAAAGAAAATGCAGGATATTTTTGAAAGAACAAAGTACAAGTCCTTATCAACCTAAAGTCAACATAGCTTAGAATGAGTTGGTAACAAAACAATTGTCAACATTGTTCTACCAAAAACATGTTTGTCTATACCTAGGAATATAAGAATGTACCTTGACCATTCTTCTTTGGAAACGTACATACCCAATGGTTATTAGCCATTCCTTTTCCCTATAAATAAGATTGTTATAATAGAGTAAAAGTTTTAAGTTTGTACATTTAATGTTGAAACATTGACAAACACTTTAACTTCTCTGGAGAAACAACTAAGTCATTGAATAAGCATTCAGTTGGTTAGCATAGTTGTTACTTAAAGTATAACCTTGAGTTTATACTTTGAGTTCAGAGAGGAGATCACCATACATACATTCTCATTCAATCACAATAGTTATTCTGCAAAAACTTGGGTATAATTTTTTGATATATATCTAATAATAATTAAACGTAAAAAAACTCTTGTTTTTTTGCTTTAAGTGTTTAACAACTTTGTATAACCTTTCATAACATTACTTAAACATGGAATCAGATTAGGTTAACTCATTAGTTAAACTAATAACTAATCTAGTAAAGGAGAACAATAGTGGTTCTCAAAATACGAAACAATAATAAATTCTTTATAACCATACAACAGGGAAGGAACACCGCATGTAATAATTTGCTATAAAAGGATGTACCATATCAAGAAAGAAGCAATCGATGATGAAGCCGTTGGTCAAGTAACTGCAAGTCGCACTGCCATTATAGCAGTTAGTCAAGCAATTTAAAACAAATAAGACAAAGAGGTGAGATCTCTCTAGAACAAATATTAATCAAAGAACAAAACAAGTGATCTTGGCCCTTGATTTCATCTCCATCCAATGGCTAATATTAAAACCCCAATCATATATAAAGTTAAAAAAACCACCTAACTCTCATTTATTTCATCTTTTCTCTCTCTCTCTTAAAAAAACACACACCGATTAGAAAAATCCACCCCGCCGGAAAACATAACAACCATCGCCGGACTTGATTCAATAACTCTAAATCACCAGAAAATCATCATCCATCACATTAAATCGCCGTGAAACTTCGTCAATCACCGAACTTCATATAAAACTGTCGTCGATCATCAGAAAATACAAATAGATCACTGTAAATCACCACCGATTGCAGAAAAATGGATGAAAATCATTTAATGGATGTTATAGAAGTGTATAAACAGATCAATCCGAACAAAAAGATTATTGAACAAGAGAATGAGCTTGAATCAGATGGAGATGATGATCTACCAGAAGTTGCAGATCCAGATAGTGTTGCACAAGAAATTAGAGATAAAAATTGCATGTGATTATACTTTTTTAGTGTTTTGTTATGAACATAGGGAAATCACATGTGATTTTGTTGTTGTATTTTTTGTTATCATTAACCTCAATCACATGTGATTTGATACTTGTTATTATAGAGTTCACATATAATTTGTCCTTGTAGTTGTATACTAATTCAAATAATAATATTTTGATATAAAAAAGGACAAATCACATGTGATTTTAAAGTTGTATTGTTGTGTGATGAAAAAAAATCACAATCATATGTTATTCAATTATACAACATGTGATTCTTCTAAAATCACATGTGATTTTGCGTGTTATAACATTTTGTTATAAGAAATTTATAATAGATTGAACCAAATCAGATTTTGTTTTTATTTAAAAAGGAATGAATCACATGTGATTCTGGTAAATCACATGTGATTTTCTCTTTTGGTTGTTATAGATTGAGCCAAAATAGCATAGATTTTAATTTATGAAGGAGTAAATCACATGTGAATCAGTGATCATATTATCATGAATCTCAAGTGATTCTGTTTTTGGATATATAGCAAGGCCGTCTCGTAGTTTTTGATGACCCTAGGCGATAGCAACAAAGAGGCCATATTGCACTTGTAAACTAAAGTGAAATTATATATAACCTTGAATTATTGTGACTTATATATGTGTAATGTTATACGTAATTATATGCAAAATTAATAAAAATATGGCCCTTTTTATGTGGAGGCCTTGTGCGACGACACCTATTGCATACCCCTTCGAGACCCCTCGGATATACAGGTTGTATGAAAACACCAAGAGCAACGTTATATGAGGATAATGAAACACCTGGTGGATCATATTTCAAATCAATATTCAGCTCAAAGAAGATAATGTAGATGCAGTTACTAGGTAAATCACGTGTGATTTCTGTAAATCACATGCGATTTGTATGAATCACATGTGATTCACATGTGATTTGTACATATAACAAATCTGAAAATTAGTTCTTTATTTCCTATGTTTTTATATGGTACTATGTATTGTATTTGCAGAACCTGAAGAAATTGTATGTAAAAATCCGTCACGGGCTTAAGAAAAATGTGGTGTGAAAGGAAGATGATGGAAGAGTAGAAGAAAAATCACTTAAAGTTATAGTGGAGCCGAAAAAGAAACGTCAACATTGATATGTGTTTGAAAAAAAAACTTGTTTGTTAAATTCAAAGGAAAAGAGAAAATATGACATTGATATGTGTTTGAAAACTTTTATTTTAAATTTACTTTTCATATTTCTTTACAATTTCTTTAAGTTATTTTACACATTGTTAAATGAATATATGGAATGCACTTTTACTTGAATACATTGAATTCTCTTGTTATTGAATGTTACATTCTTTGTTATTTATATTATGTTTAAATTTAAGACACAACGTAGTTCTCAAAATTCATAAAAAATGTACAGAATACAAACCATGTGATGTGTAATAAACATATTATAAACTCAAGTATAAAAGTATTGCATAACACATGTGCTTCATGTGTAAATCAAATGTGATTCATGCGTGAATCACATGTGATTCAAGCGTGAATCACAATCACATGTGATTCATGCGTGAATCATATGTGATTTACCTCAACAACACACACACACATTACCCTTGATCTACACAGACAGATAATAGCGAAGACAATCCAAAAATAGTTATAATAAGAGACTTGTTCCATTGAATACATTTTTGGTTCAACTTTTTGTAATTACTCTGTAGTCAATTAAAATAAGACAGATTTAACTGTTAAATAAAACTTAGTACAAATTTAATGTGATTTGTACAAATCACATGTGATTTTGTACACACCAAACTATAAGCCTATAAAAAAATAGTACACACCACTACACTAATAGACCCAATATCAAATGACCATCAGTAGTAGCAGCAAACACTGAATTTCCGGTAACGTCATGTTCACCACTATATTTTTCGTCATTTGCTTGCATAACCTTTTGTGTCCTGCACCTAAAGGAAAATTACCTCCACGCCTAGGCCCATGAATTTGTTCTTTTTGTGCTTGATAAAGTATAGACGCTTCCCATGCTGTGCGGCAATCTTCTTCCTCCTCGGGTCCAATTAGTTCAACAATACCGCTATCTAACAGGTCTTGAAATGAATGACTTCCTCCTTTTAGAAGTCTAAATTTGTGTAAATTTTAAACAACTAAAAGTAGAAGCAAAACCCTTCCAGCATCACAAAAGATGCGCACTTCTTTATTCTTGGTATCTTCTTTAATTTCCACCTGAGACAGATTTTAAAAAAGCTATAATTTTATATATACGAATGACAAAATAAGCTGAATTGATAAAAAAATGTTGCTGGAAGTCGTAAAAAAGTTATCAACATTGGTAGCTGTGAGGCATTTCAGAAAGGAGATTCAGGCATTATTTGGAGATAGAAGTAGCAGTTTTATCAACTTGTTTACTTATTCATGGGTCATTTTAAAAAATATTGCTCACATTCCTAATAGGTCCAACAAAAAAATTGTTTCAAAGGGATGGGTCAAAGGGGTTAAAAGTTGCCTAAAGTGTATTTTTATTGTTTACGTATCATATCAATTAATGCTACCATTTGTAATAACTAACCACAGTTTGAATCAAATTTAACACATATAATCTATATATAGCAAACTGGTAAAAAATATGTGAGTCACCAATCCAACCCAACTCATTTTGACCCACTCTAAAAACATATAGTATCAAACTTTAAACCTGAAATCGTTGACCTATTACCCTACCCATTATACCACCTCTTCTTGGTGCAGTGCAGCTTGAACCTGTTTTAACCCGTTACCCGACTAACCTGACCCGCCTATTTTAGCACCTCTATTTGGTTCAATGCAAGTAATATGAAATCTAAAAGCCAGAAAACCATAAGACTTACCATCTAAGGCACTTCTTTTCTACGCCTCTTACGCCTAAACTGAGCCACAAATGAAGCAGATTCTTTGCAACTTCCCACTCAATCACCATTAACAAAAATCTTATCCATTCCGCTGAGTAGATTTTTGGTATCATTAACTAATGTTTGCATTCCACAGGCTAGAAGTACATCAGAAAGTCTATCGCGTATAGTTGTTGACACAAGAGCGGTACTAGCTAAATTTTTTATCAACCCACAATTTTCACCATCGGGTGTAGTGATATAACATATCTTTCCCCAGTGAGAAGGGTGCCTGCACCCATCATGTAAAAAATTATAATAGTTAGTAAGCATACAAAGTCTACTGAATCTATGTAAGAGACAAAAGGCAAATAGGTATAGTATGACTAAAAAAAATTGCAAAGGTACAATACGACTATATGATAATGATACAAAAATAATATAGTCATACTTGATCTTTTCGTAAAACTTTTCCTCATTTATGTAAATTTTGAAGTAAACCTTATATAAAGAAAATAACAACCTTAGATGCTCATAAAAGGTACTACTAGCTTAAATTTGCATAGACGCCAGACGCGTTTATGCGTTTCTTTTCCCATTATACGTTCATGCGGCAAATGTCAATGCTAACATTTAACACAACCAAGTGTCGCATACAACATATAGAGAACAGAAGCTTGCTTCAACTGTAAACAGATATACTAGAAACCAAAAGGTGGAAACGACTTCCAATGTATACTTATTCTGTAATTGCCATATTGCATTTTTTATATTGTCAAATAAGATGCGAGGAAAATCATTAACAATGATCATGAATATATTATGATGATTCAACAATGTAGTCATACTTTGATCTTTCCCTGAAACGTCCCCTTATTAACGTAAAGTGTTAACTAACTTCATACACAAGCTTAAATCAAAGGGAAGTGATATGCGCACCACAAAAAATGATGTGCACAACATGGAAAACCATTTTAGAAGAAGCAAATATGCTAAACAAAGTTGCCTAAAAGAAAAAAAAAGATGTGCTAGACAAAGAACTATTGTGATAATAGGGGCAAAAGTTGCCTTTACATAGAACAAACTAAAGTTTGCAAACGAGTACCATGACATAAATTGACAGGGTAGTGAGCAAAGAAGTCAAAAAGGTAAGAGGTTTTTAAATGACTAAAACTAATAAACGAGAAACACCTATTATGATGTTATCAACAATCTATTTCTAGAGATTACCATGTTTCAGCAAAGCATTTGTTATTCTTATGAACAAAGCGTAGTTTAAAATACGAGGTCATTTAAACGAAACAGGTCAGATTAGTAAAGGGCATAAAATCAAGCAACTACTTGAACCCTAAAAAAATGTCAAGTAGTAAAACCCGCGTGTTGTCAACTGAATCACATGTGTCCATCATATTAGCCTCCTTTGTACTTTTTGAACTTTAAAAATGCCCATTCATAAATAAAAACTTTTTAAATCACGCGTGATTATCACAGTCACATTTCATCAAACACATGGTGTGCATCAACAATCATTACAACAACAATCACAACAATAATAAACACAAATACAACAACCTACCGACATAAGCAACAATAAGCAACAAAAACCTAAAAAACCTTAAAAGCAACAAATAATAAACAAAATAAGCAACATCTACAGAGAATATCCAAAATAAGCAACAAAACCTAAATAAGCACCAAAATAAGCAACGAATCACCTTTAGATATTTGATATTTCATCTCGTAAGTCCATTCTATATCGTTAATTCTTATCAATTTGGCATGAATAGAGGTTAGAGTTTCGTTACGGTGGTTTGGGGGTGGTTTAGGGTGGTTGGTGTGTGAAAATAGTGTGTGTGTAAGCTGGGAGTGGTTATGAGAGTGAATTCAACCGACCCATATCGATTGAGTAAGTGAGAGTGTATAATTACAAAAATGCCCCTCAGTAAAATAATTAAAATAATAGAGATGCTAGATCTACACCCATTTTACACATACAAATTCCACACCCATATGTGTCAAACAAATATAGGTAGTGAAAAAAAGAAAGAGAAAATTTGATAGAATGTGATTGGTCCAAGTTACATGCCACATGTGCATGTAGAAGTTTTTATGTGCGTTGAGAATGGATCTAGCATTGCTCAAAATAATATAGAAAAATATCTCAACCGTTAGATTGAATTTAAATGTAGGCATCAGATGTAGCGCTTTGTTCTTTGATTAGAACATGTTGTATGTTAAACTTTTGTCACAAGACAAAAAGGTTTTATTAGTGGGGTAGAGATTTGTAAGATTTTGCGGATCATATGGTAGGTCGCGTTCTTTTTTTATTGATTTACACATGAACCGAACTTAGAAGAGACTGTGTGGGGTTTTGGAATTTTAATTTTTTTGCCATATGCACATTTTATACTATTTTATACTTTTTAGTCGTTTTTAATAAAAAAATTCAGGGTAGTGTATATCACTCTCTTAAAACAAATACTTTTTAAAATGACCTTTCCACCAACAACGTTCAAGTTCTGTCCTTGGATTCACATTCTTCAGATTAACGATCTAGCATCTTTTTAACTTGCTTTGTTTTCTCCTTAATATATGAAATGTTTGATCCTTCAGGATAAAAAAGTTCAATGCAATTACATCATCAACCAAAACGTCATAGTGATATGACATAAAAACTGACTTTTAGTCTTACAAAATTATATTCTCTCGCATGCTCTCTTAAATAAAGCAATTTTAATAAAGCAGTTTGTGTAGTAATACTTTTGTCCATATATTTGAACTTACACCGTAACTTACTCTTGGTTGAAAAGTCACCTTTGTTTATGTTTATGGATTGACATTTATATATACTGTATACAGTTTGTGCTAGAAGTTTACAAGTATAAGATCCATTTCTCTAACTTCACATATTTTTCTTGCTATCATGGATTCAAACAAGAAGTTGGTCTATGAGATCCCAAATGTTATTCGTGTCTACGATGACGGAAGTGTTGAGCGACTCGCGGTGGCACCTTATGTTGCACCAACAGTACATGACCCTATCACCGGCATTTCCACCAAAGACGTAATCATATCTCCTGAAGTATCTGCACGTCTCTACCTCCCTAAACTCGAACCAACATCACAAAACAAACTGATCCCTATCTTGGTATATTTCCATGGAGGTGGATTTATCATCGGATCAGCAGTCACTGCCTGGGACACAACTGCCGTCAACACAATGGTCCCTTATAACACTGCTTTGATAATCTCATTCGAGTACAGGATTAGCCCCGAGAACATCTTATACACCGCGGCTTATCAAGATCTGGGCTGAGCACTGGAGTGGGTTGCTTCACATTCGAAAAGCAAACGTAGAAAACCAAGAACCTGGTTGGGTTTAACTATTGGTGATTTTGATAGCTTACATTTGGTGGGGATAGTGCAGGCGCTAATAGTTGTGCACAACTTGCTTTGCAAGCAGAGAAAGGAAAGATTGACTAATAGATGTGCAATATTTTAGTGAGGGATTCTATGCGTCCCTATTTTTGCTGTTCACAGATCGAATCCAGACGAGAGCTATGCGTATAAGGTGTTTGGATGCTTGCAAGTCACATCAAGGGCGGGATCGATAATCAATGATTAATTCCATTCGTGGGGAGGAGTTTAATGCCGGTATTTTGTTTATAAAAGATGTTACGTAGTGGATACGAGAAGGATGATGTTGCGGAACATTGTATATGATATAAATATGAAGCTGTTAATAATAGCGAGTTGGATGGTGAAGTAAAGTTTCTCCAAATAGACTTGAGAAGATCATAGCTTTTTCTCCTCGAATGTAACTACGGAAAATGCTAGGATCTGATGAAGACTAATGCTTCTTTCATTGATTAAGTTTTGCTGTATCTAAAAATTCTGTTAACCTTTTGCTTTAAAGTCTATAAATGTTAATCAAGTTTCATGTAAAGATTGCCGATGGCCAAGTAGATCTTAGTTTGTAACATTCCCATGAATCCCATGTGACCAGATCATTTCATATAAAATCAAGGCTTTATCTTTGAAGATACATGTAAAGCACACGTCATTATACCCTATCTAGCAATTGATTTAGAAGGTAACAAATATATTCTCATCAGAGTCCAAGACATTGTGAACTAAAACTCCTTTCCATTTGGTCCCATGCTAGACAGCTCTATGGCTTACTCCTTCAGCGCTCGATACGTGTTTAATTTTTTATTATAAAAGTAGATGTGATTTGATGTTTTGTCTTATTACTAATTGTGTTAAAAGTTTAATATATCATTCTTTTCTATATTATTTATCTATCCTTATTACTACACACATTCCCTACCTAACTCACCTACCTTTATAATCATCATCTTCATTTTCAAATTCCGGCGACACTCCTATGTTCTGACCAACTTTTCTTTCTATACCGTCATCTTTTATATCATCTTCTCTTCTTCTTATTTCAACAAGTATTGAAGACCCGTGCTTCGCTGCGGCGGGTCTTCTTTAGTGTGTTTTGTTTTGTAGAGTTTCGGTTTGTTATGTGTTATACTCAACTTAGTACATGTCATTTTATTGTTTTGGGCCTTGATACTTTTCAGGGATTAACTTTGCAACGTCAAAATTTTTCTCTGGGCCGAAGTTGTGAATAGCGCAAAGTTTATGGTGGTTTTCGTAATTTGCCGCATAGTGTGGGGGGTTATTTTGTCAATTTTTTTATTTAGCCGAATTTATAAATAGCGTAAAAGTGAGGGTAGTTTTTGTAATTTGACGCATAGTTCGAAGGGCTATATTGTAAATTTAGATAGGCCAGATTATTTTTTAAGCCGGGTTTTTTTTGGGCTGGTTAAGTGTTTGGTCCATATATAATAAAAAAATATTTTTTGAAATTAAAAATTGTGTTCCACATTTAGTATATATATAAATTATCTATGACACAAAAGTATAAAAAATATGCATTAAATACTATTAATAATGCAAAGATCCGACACTCTATTTACATACATCCAACTGGTACCCACCTCTCAAATGAAAAAATATATCAAGAACCCAAAACCCATAAACGAGAATAAATGGGTAGACATTTTCGATATCATTTTCACTATAAAAATCAAGTGAAAATAAACATCATAAAACCAAAAGTTACTATTGGTGCAACATTTACTAGGATCTCATTATGCTTTAATAATGATAAATAAACGTTCGCAACACTTAAAATAACAAACGATAGCCAAAATATGGTAATCGGATTTTTCAAAATGGCGCGCTGGTCACGTGGCCAGCGCGCCACTCACGGCATCCGCTTTTAGGGATTTTGTTTTGTCGGCTTTCCTCTTACCCGACACATGTGAAAACTTCAATAAATGTATGTACATGATACTTAAGCATTTGGGAACACACTAAATGAGGTTTTGACTTAGAGAGGAGCAAAACAAATCCTCCCGTTTTTCAACTAAACGCCAACTCAATTTTTTTATCGAACGTCTCTAGCCAAGGCCGAAGCTTCTTTCTAAACCTAGTATGAATATACTTTCAACATACCATCAAACGAAAGTATTCATTTGACCTTAATCCAAATTTACGTTATTCCTAATCACGTAACATGTTTTACTCCCTTATTGGTCAAACTAAGTCAAATGTCACTTTGCGTAAACGCATCCTTTCTCGTATCGGATATGTTTTACTTAAGATGCAAAGCACTTAGCTTGTTTGCATCAAGATGATTAGTGATCAAATCCATTGGTGACAATCATGGATTAAAGTCTGAATGACTAATTGAGATTATGGTAATTGAAGGTTAATCCTATTTTGACCCTTCCTACCTTTTCTATATAAATGATTTATAAACTCTCACATGTCTCATACACCTCACTTCTCATCTAAACATTCCCAAATCATTTTTGTTAATTTCTTTTACCCAACAAATGATTATACCTTCCACACGCTCTAAATATTTCTTTCTAAAACCATCCCATAATCATCATTGCCCATATTTTCTCTATTTTATTGGCAATGTGATTATTAAACCAAATGAATTATTTGATTTCCACACTTATCATCATCCTCTTCATTATCCTTCGCTACCATAAACCTTTTCTATATAAACCTTCTCCAAGCTTATTCTCCACATGCCAACTCACATTTCCTTACACCATTGTACTTGTTGTACTTTTTGTCCCCAAACATTCTAAGATAGGCTCCTATCTTTTACGTCAAAACATTCTCTACCCCACATTCCCTATTCATTCTCTTCTTCATCTCAACACACACATACACATTCTCTTGAATTTATTTTTTCTCACACACATACACACTCAAAGCTTCCTTCCTACTCTCCTCCTCACACACTTCTACATTTGAAATTCAAATTCTCACGCACATCACCAAACTTCCCTCACACACTTTACCAACTCACCATTCTCAACATTAAAATTTGAATTTAGTTTTAGGCTCCAAATCATCACATCACATCCAACCCATTCCAACTCATATCCTACTCATCGTATCCTTATCCTAACATTCAAATTCAAATTTTGAATTTGACTCTTTAGGCTCTAAATCATCATATCTTGCCAACTCATTCTATCCCCTTTTTTATCCCACAAGCTTAATTACATTTGAATTTGAGATTCAAATTATCCCTCCAACATCCACACTTCCTCTCTAAGCCAAGGAATATTCCTTTGGCATATTCTATATTCCTTTGACATATTTCTTTCTCTCTTAACCATGTCAACTCATCAACCTAACCAAGGTTAGTTTCCAACTAAACCATATACATGTGAGGAATACCCAAACACACTCTTTGTCCAATAGTACTTCTCTATCTTTTTGATATTGGACAAACATCCCCAAATTTTTGTAAGCGTTGATCTTTTTGCATATCGGTGGAGTGAAGTTGTAATACAGTTTATAGTCCACCATAAGGATTATACTAGAGTAATAGTATAGTTGTTGTAGATTCGCAGCTGGACGTACGAATGGTATAAACCTCCCATCCCAAACCAGTATATATCGTGGTCTCTCTTTCTGTCTCTATCTTTATCTACTTATTGTTGTTATAGACAAGTAGATCATCACACCACTTGGTTATTTGTGACTTGAAGTTTTATAAACTTTGAAGAAGTCAAAATAATCTTATTCAACCCCACCTATGGTTCTACAATTAGTATCAGAGCATTTTACTTAAGTTTTCAAGCGTTAAAATCCTTTCTGAGAAATCGTTTTAAGTTGAAAACTTCTTTTTTCAAAATTTTGAAATCCTAACTCTGGTTTTAAAAAAAGTTAAATAAGATTCATGGCTCAAGAGAACTATGTCGAGGGGTGTTCTATTCAAAGACCACCTTTGCTAGAAGCCGACGGTTTTCGCTTTTGGAAAACTCTCTTTGAGACTTACATTAAGTCCAAAGATATTGACTTGTGACATGTCATTCAAAATGGTGACTTTGTTTTCAATATGTAAGATCCGGAAACAATGATGTATATTGAAACACCATATGAAAAATTGAAAGATAATGAGAAAAGACAACTTGGAAAAAACAATGAAGCCAAGATGACTCTTTACAACTCTCTACCGCGTAAAGAGTATGAACGAGTCTTTATGTGCAAAACTGCCAAGGAGGTTTGGCATACTCTCATTATCACTCATCAAGGCAATTCACAAGTCAATGATTGCAAGATTGATCTTCTCACTCAACAATATGAGAAGTTCTCAGTCTTGGATAAAGAAACTATTGATAGTGGTTTCACACGGTTCAATGCTATTGTTAATAGTCTAATATATTTAGATAAAGACTATTCTAACAATAACCATGTACGGAAGTTTCTTCGAGCTCTACCGTTAAGATGGCGGCCAAAAGTGACGACGATTAAAGAAGCCAAGGATTTGGCGAAACTTCCTCTTAACGAGCTAACTGGCAACCTTAAAGTGTATGAAATGGTCTTAAGAAATGATGGTGTAATTTCCAAGTCCACTAATGAAAAAGTTAAGTCTCTAGCTCTTAATGCTAAAGTTACTAAGGGTCAAACCAGTAATGATAGTGTATGTCAAGATGGAAGTGATGAAGACGAAGATGAAGAAGAAGAGTTCAACTCGATAGTGAAGAACCTTTGGAAGTTATTTAATAAATCGCTTTGGTAATGGTGGAGATAGGTTTGATAGAGGTCTTGGTGATAGGAGCAAAGGTGTTGGAAGCTCTAGACGAGAACGTAACTGTTGTGGTTGCGGTAACAAGAACCACTTCGTTGATGATTGTCGGAAGGCGAAGGAGAAAAAGGCGTTCGTTGGTGGAGCTTGGAGTGATAGCGACAACGACAATTAAATCAAGAAGGACGCAACATGTCTCATGGCAATTGGTTCGCAAAAGGTAAATCTAAACCCTTCTCAATTTGATATTAATGTTAATAAATTACAAAATAACTATAATGAACTTGTTAAAATAAATTTTGAAAGCACTAAAACAAACGAGTCATTGTTAAAAAAAATTCTATTCTAGAACAAGAAAGAATAAGATTCATTAACAAAATCAATCAACTCGAACTAGAGGTAAAGAAAATTGATAAAGCCAAAGAGGTGGTTGAACCTTGCTTAAGTTGTGAAAAACTAACACAAGATGTTGACTCTTTGAAACGCAATGTATCTAAACTTTAAAAAGATTTGTTGAGTTTTTCAAAATTTAAAAAAGAGTAGTAGTGTTTTGGATGACATGTTATGTCATAAAAAATTATCCCAAGATAAGGAAGGTCTTGTATTTTCAAAAACTAAGAAAACCACTTCTGAGAGTCTAAGCAAACCAATCGTGTTTGTAAAATGGAGTCAAAACAAAAAACCGTGTTTTGCTGATTTATCTAATGTCCATTCTAAACCCGTATTTACTCAAACTTGAGTCGACCATAGACCACTCATACCAACACCTAATTTGAAACCTTCAACCTCGTACAATCAAAGACCTCTATTTCAAAATAAGCCTAACCTAAACAACTGAGCTTCTTTTTAAAAGAGAAAGAATGCATACAACAACCGGAGGTATTCACATCATCAATTGAATAACTCATTTCAACGGAAAGACAACTCCTACCCAAACCAACAATTTTATAAAAGAAACTTTGGACCAAGATTTCAAAACGAAAATAATTTTTAATCAAACCCTTGGTCAACATTTTCAAGGTTCGGTCTTACGAGACTTAGTCGATTGCTTTAAGACCCAAGGATGTTTAACTTATGAGTGTTTTATACTAACACCATAGGACCCAACAACCATTGGGGACCAAGTTTTTGAGTTATATTTTTGTTCGTAAAATAAATCATCCATTAAAATGAAGCTAAGTTATCCCTTTATGTTTATGAGTATATTTATGTGCTTTATATTTTAGTTGTCAAAAGCGCTATGTGAATATGCTTGATGCTAGGTAGCTTATTTTTGCCACAACTTCAAGGTTATGTGAACTTAAAAGCTTAAAGACCATTAACTTAAAATTAGACTAAACATGCATATATGTTACAAGAGAACTTACGTAAATATGATTGATATGGATGCATGAAAATACTTGTTAGCTTGAGAAATTGAACTTTGGAATGAAAACTAAAGTTATGTGCGGCATACATAAATAAAATCATCTTAAATCTCAAAATAAGATAAACCGGCTAGATGATTAAAGTTTTCAAATTACTACATAACAACATGTGTTGTTTGCTTAATTGCTTAATACGTATATGTAAATGCTTAAATGAAAATCTCTTAGAACATATGAAATGCATGGTTATGTTGCTAACAGGTAGATGTTTAAAGAATATGTCAAAAATCAACACGGTGATAACATGAAATTCTATCACATATCCACTTGCTATGATGATTAATTAGTCACATTTAATTTCTTCAAATGATTGAGTTTCTTTAGGAATAAGATAGGTTTTTAAAACTTGAGAGTTAATGGATGCTATGTGATTATATGCTTACTTGTCGTAGTGATTAAATGATGATATGATAAATATTTTTCATGAGAAATATGTTTTGATGCTATTTGCTTATATTCCTACTTGCTATGATGCTAGTTGATTTCATGCTTATAGCTAACATGCAAAGTTTTTGCATGACTATTAAAGATTGTAGATCGTGAGCTCACAACACCAAATATTATCTTTAATTAAAAGCTAGGTGCTCAATTGCACAATTTGAACTCACACCTTACCTACTTATGGTCGTTTGTTAGACATGCATCTTCAAAAGTTAAGAAATATGATTTTCAAAATGAGGTAATTGAAGGAAATGTGTATGGTGCACATCTTCATGTTTTTCGAAGACTTAGAATAATCTAGGCATTTTAGATTGTGCTTGCTTTGAATGCTATTAAGCTCTTAAAACTTGATTTATGCGCTTAGGAATTACGCGAAAGACATGGAAAGAATATGTTGTAAATTTTTAGGTTTACTTTACATCACATAGGTATTAACTTTAAGAGGATGTATTTATCTAGGAGGGAGTAATACACAGTATTAATTACTCACTTAGGGATCCCTTCATGCCATAACTTGCCATTAGGTAGTAACTTATGCTTAGGACTCTCGTATGATTGGCATAATTAAGATATTGGGTGTGATTGATTAGTATATACATACGTAATATTCCTACTCATCTTTGGGTGTAATTAGGATTGCGGTTACAAAAAATAATCTACAACCTAGATTTTTGAAAAGTCTTCTCACCTTAGGATTATATATGAGTGAAAAATTATACTCACATTGTTGGTGCAAACATTGCACAAAACTTCTAAACACAAATGCACTCAAAGTTGCATTCATATCCTAGTAGGATTTTGAGTAGGCTCACGAATTAAGGACTATGCCCACGCGCCTTAAAAGTAATTAGATATCTATCACATCTTGCCTTGAACATCTAGGTCTCGCTTTACACTCTTAAAGTGCTTGTATTTGAAACCATGTGCTCTAACTTACATATGTATTATGCCAACTCACATTCCTTTACACCATTATACTTGTTGTACTTCTTGTCCCCCAACATTCAACATAGGATCCTATCTTTCACATAAAAATATTCTCCACCACACATTCCCCATTCATTCTCTTCTTCATCTCAACACATACATACATATTCTCTTGAATTTTAATTTCAAACACACAATCACCTTAAAGCTTCCTTCCTACTCTCCTCCCCACACACTTCTACATTTGAAATTTAAATTCACACGTATCACCAAACTTCTCTCACATACTTTGCCAACTCACCATTCTTAACATTCAAATTTGAATTTGATCTTAGGCTCTAAACCATCATATAACATCCAACCCATTCCAACTCATATCCTACTCACCTTATCCTTATCCTAGAATTCAAATTGAAATTTGGAATTTAAATCTTTAGGCTCCAAACCATTATATCATGCTAACTCATTCTATCCCCTTCTTTATCCCAAGTGCTTGATTACATTTAAATTTGAAATTCAAATTATCCCTCCAACACTCACACTTCCTTTTGATGTAAAGGAATATTTCTTTGGTATATTCTTTATGCTTTCAGCATATTCCTTTCTATCTTAACCATGCCAACTCATCAACCTAACCATGGTTATTTTCCAACTAAACAATATACATGTGAGGAATACCTAAACATACCCTTTCTCCATTAGGTCTCTTTATCTCTTTAATATTGGACAAACATCCCTAAATCTTTGTGAGCGTCGATCTTTTTGTATATCGGTAGAGTGAAGTTGTAATACGGTTTATAGTCCACCATAAGGATTATACTAGAGTAATAGTATAGGTGTCGTAGATTTGCAGCTGGACGTACACCCCGAACGAGTATATATCATGGTCTCTCTCTCTATCCCCATCTACTTATTATTGTTATAAACAAGTAGATCATCACACCACTTGGTTATTTGTCACTTGAAGTTTTATAAACTTTAAAGAAGTCAAGATAACCATATTCACCCCCTCCTCTATGGTTCTACAATTGGTATCAGAGTAGTTTACTCAAGTTTTCAAGCGTTAAAAGCTAGCCTGAGAAATCGTTTTAAGTTGAAAACTTCTTTTTTTAAGAATTTGAAACCCTAACTCTAGTTTTTGAAAAAGTTGAGTAAGATCCATGGCTTAAGAGAACTATGTCGAGGGATGTTCTATGCAAAGACCACCTTTTATAGAAGCCAACGGTTTTTGTTTATGGAAAACCCGCTTTGAGACTTACTTTAAGTCCAAAGATATTGACTTGTGACATGTCATTCAAAATGGTGACTTTGTTTTTGTTGGGATTAAAAGACTTCATGATGATCTTGAAGTTACTACTGCTAAGGTTTGTGTTACTGCTGCTAAGCTAAAGTTAGTGTTGTTCATTAACTCTAATGAAAAATATGCTAAGTAGTTAGTACTGCTAGTTCATAGTTACTACTGCTAGTGTAACTTAGTACTGCTAGTGTATATTAGTACTGCTAGTATATGTTAGTACTGCTAGTGTAAAGTTAGTACTGCTGGTGAAGATTAAAGAAAATATTCTAAGTAGTTACTACTGCTTGTACACAGTTAATGCTGCTGGTGTATAAGTTACTACTGCTGGTGCTAAGTTAATGCTGCTAGTACAAAAGTTACAACTGCTCAAAGATTAAGACTGCTGAAAGAGTTTCTACTGTCAAAAGAGAATGGATAAAGACAGAAGAAAGGATAAAGATTGATTGGAGATCAAGATTACTTACGTGATAAGTATGAGTTATTTATAGAATAGATCATAGTGAATATTCTAAGTTTTAGGAATATATTGTAAATCGACTAGGACTCCTTGGTGTATAAAAGGAGGTCCTAGGGCATAGAGTTTGCTATCTAGAAATCTTTTGTTTTGATATCGTTATAGCTTCAAGGTTTTGTAACCCTAATACTAGTTAGAGTATTCATATTAATATATTGAAGCTTTGTTTGTTAATCTGTGTGTTCATTAGAATTACTGTTCTATTGCATATTCTTCTTATTGATCAAAGATTAGATTCCGCATAGTCTTTGATATATTTTACAAAGTTTCTACCATAGTTGTGTAGGATTTATCTTGCATAACTAAACCTTACACAAGCTAAGGAATTCAAGATCTATTCAAGTGGGATCAACAAGTGGTATCAGAGCTTGTTGCTTTGAGAAACTTTGCTAAGAAGACATGGATCAAGACTCAACACATATGGTGGCTGCATCAAAAGTGCCTATGCTCAAACCAGGTGAGTATGAGCTTTAGAGGATGAGGATGGAACAGTACATCCAGATGATTGATTATTCTCTATAGGAAGTCATAGAGAATGGTAATGCACCTCTAATAACAAAAGTTATTGAAGGTGTTGAGACTACAATTGCTCCTACAACTGCTGAAGAAAAGGCACAAAGGAGGTTAGAGTTGAAGGCAAGAAGCACTTTATTGATGGGAATCCCTAATGAACATCAATTGAAGTTTAACTCCATCAAAGATGCCAAGTCATTGCTGCAGGCTGTTGAGAAGAGGTTTAGAGGGAATGCTGCTACTAAAAAGACTCAGAGGAATCTTCTAAAGCAGCAGTATGAAAATTTTACTACATCTAGCTCAGAGGTGTTAGATCAAACCTTTGATAGGCTTCAAAAGCTTATCAGTCAGTTGGAGATTCATGGTGAAAGTATCTCACAAGAAGATGTGAATCAGAAGTTCTTAAGAAGTCTGTCACCAGAATGGAACACACATACCATTGTGTGGAGGAACAAGCCTGAGATAGATACATTAAGCATGGATGATATTTACAACAACCTGAAGATCTATGAACCAGAGGTAAAAGGGACATCAAACTCAAGCACAAACACACAAAATGTAGTCTTTGTGTCCACAAACATCAATACAAATGGAGTAGTTAGCTCATGGTGCTACAACTGCTAGCACTCAAGCTACTGTTGTTAATCAACAACAATTGACAACTTGAGTGATGCTGTCATCTGTGCTTTCTTTGCAAGTCAACCAAATAGTCCATAACTTGACAATGAGGACTTGCAACAAATTCATCCTGATGATTTAGAAGAGATGGATTTAACATGGAAGATGGCTATGCTAACAATAAGGGTAAGGAGATTCTTGAAGAACACCAGAAGGAAGTTTTCTGTGAATGGTACTGAGACCATTGGGTTTGATAAGTCCAAGGTAAAGTGTTACAACTGCCACAAAAGGGGACACTTTGCAAGGGAGTGCAGGGCTCCAAGGAACTAATAAAACAGGAATAAGGAGAACGCAAGAAGCGTTGTGCCAGTA
Source organism: Tanacetum coccineum (assembly GCA_026074375.1). Lineage (NCBI taxonomy): Eukaryota > Viridiplantae > Streptophyta > Magnoliopsida > Asterales > Asteraceae > Tanacetum > Tanacetum coccineum. Next base: position 22,851 of record BQNB010098151.1, read on the forward strand.
GAGACAACTACTTCTAATGCTTTAGTGTCTTGTGATGGTTCTGGTTATGATTGGAGTGATCAAGCAAAAGAAGGTTCGACTAACTTTGCACTCATGGCTTACTCTTCTACAAGTTCTAACGCTGAGGTATCTATTAATTCAAACTGTTCATCATCTTGTTTGGAAAATGTTAAAATTCTTAAAGAACAAAATGAACAACTGTTAAAAGACTTAAGGACATCAAAGTTAAATGCTATTTCTTATTAAACAGGTTTAGAGTTTGTAGAAGCAAGACTTCTAGTTTATAAGAAAAATGAGTCAGTTTATGAGGAAGATATCAAGGTCATAAAATGTGAGATTTATTTAAGAGAAGTAGCCATTATAGAGCTTAGAAGGAAGTTAGAACTGGCTAAAAAACAAAAAGATGAAATTTAGCTAACAGTAGAAAATTTTGAGAATTCATCAAAAAACTTAAGCAAACTAATAGACTATCAGATTGTTGATAAGTGCAAAACAGGTTTAGGGTATAATACTGTTCCACCTCCCTGAACAGGAAACTTTATGCCTCCAAAACTTGATTTGTCATTCTCTGGTTTAGAAGAGTTTACAAGTGAGCCTATAGTTATTAAGCCTGTAGTTGAGAACAGTGAAGCTAAGGCTAGTAAAGCAAAGCCTAAAGCAGTTAAGAAGAATAATGGTGCTCCAATTATTGAGGATTGGGTGTTTGAAAATGAGAAAGATGATGTGCCGTAGGCTAATATTGAAAAGAAAACATTTAAGCCTAGTTTTGCTAAGATAGAGTTTGTCAAACCTAAACAGCAAGAAAAGACTGCTAGGAAAACTGTCAATCATGTTGAGCAAAATAGGCAAAACATTCATACTCCTAGAGGTAATCAAAGAAACTAGAATAATATGATGTCTTAAAGATTAGGAAGTAATTTTGAGATGTTTAATAAAGCTTGTTATGTATGTGGAAGTTTTGATCACTTGCAGGTAGATTGTAAAAAGGTGAATCAAAAACAGTTTCAAAATACAAAACCTATTTGGAGCAATGCTAAAAGGGCGAATCATCAAAATTTTGCCAAAAAGACTCACACCTGCCCTAAAAAGAACATGGTTCCAAGAGCAGTACTAATGAAGTCTGGCTTAGTATTAGTTAATTGGTATGTGCTTAATTAGACATACCATTTTCCATTAAAACCGGACTTAAATGACCAAAAACATACCAAAAATACATTATATTTGTATGTTTTGCATTTGTATTGTGCAGGTAGCGGATATCTAAGAAAAGGACAAAAACGAAGCCAAAACGACAAAACAGAGCACGAGAACGGAAAGAGCGTGAAAGAAAAGTCAAATCGAAGCCAAAAGTAAAAAAGTCAAAGTCAACCCCAAAAAAGTCAAAGTCAAAGACGGAGCCAAAATCGAAGAAAAAGTTAATGGACTAACCCGTACCCATCTAATGGGCCGGGACAGCCCATTAAGCTTTTGTATTACAAGTCTTAAAAGACTTACACCATTGATAAGCCCAAAGTCTTCATAAACCTTTTTTATAACACCCGGCCCAACAAACATGCCTAAGCCCATAACCCCCTTATAACAAACCTGTTAACACAACCCTCTTTTATCCCTTACACCGTTAGTCCTTTAAGGACTAACGGTGCAAACATTTATAAAACCTCAAGGACCAAAGATGCAAAGTACAAGGACGATGGATGTAATACAACCATATAAACTCAAGGACCAAACTTGCCATTTCCCTAACTTTTAAAAATCACGCCAGTCACTGTACATCTTCCTCACTACCCGCCAAAATGAACAGGTATTATTCCTCTTTCTTCTCCACCTTGTCGACCCACACCTCAACATCACTATCCCTTATCCCACCTCACAATACAACAAATGACACCTTGTCAATCCTCTATCACCCAATTCGTCTAAGAAAGAAGACAAAGATTAAAGGGTCAAGATCAAAAGACTTAGGCACTACTCATAATCAATGGCTGAGATGATACCCTTGAAGCTCTCACACAACAAGCACACCCTCAGTCTCTCTCACAAAGAAAGCACACATCCTAGAATCTTCTTTAGCTTGTTAAAAATAGGACTCATTGTAAGCCCTTGGGCACTTAGTTTTTTTTAACCTAGTTCTAGTTTTCAGCTTGTTTTTAAATCATTATCTTTAATTTCCAAGTCCTGTAACTATTTTTTAAATATTAATGAAAATTTGAAGTTTTTAAGTCTACTTTTGAATTCTTGTCTTTCCTTTGTTAAAAGCCTCTTATAAGCTCTTATTTAGACATTTAATCAATCTGTTTTCATTTAAATATTAAGTACTTAAGAAAATTTTGCAAAAAAACCAAAAACAATCCACTCCCTAAATTACCACAGCTT
>BQNB010098152.1:0-25222 GCA_026074375.1 Tanacetum coccineum
GTGTGATTGATTTATCTTCTTACTTCCTTTATAACATGTGGGGCTAAACCCTCCTTTGTATTTTCTTATGATTGCATGAAAGTATGATTTTAGATCCTTTTACTGTTGCTTCTTGCTGATGAATGTGTGCGTTAGGCCTTAGAAAACCAGCTTTTGTCTGTATCGCTTTTGACACATCTAGGGAAATGCGAGTGCGTAGAAAGGATACCATAGGGTAACAGTCTTCATACTACCTTACCCCTTATATGGTTGATCCCTCTTAAGGTATTTCACAATAGTCTTCATCTACCTTACTTGTGCTTGGCCTTAACGAAATATTAAATAGACAACGGATTCGTGTAATTCGTTTATAGCTTAGGAAATACTTACACATTACATCAAAAGTGTGACAAGGCAACAGGATTAGGAGAAACAATCTGATAAGTAATGCATGATTAAGTAAATACATTTAATTACCATAAAGTTATCACCAATAGATTAGTTCATTAATTAGTTTAGCTAATAGTTTATCAAACCAACCTCTCAAACCATAAATTTACCTGCTTTCCTTTAAATATAAAAATACAAAAATAATCTTCTCTTAACCCCTAGAATTCTATTAGACCGTGATCTAGCCTTCCTAACCTATTCCCCTAGAGAACGATAACAACCCCCGAGTCTTGCCTATACTACTACTACAACAGTTAGGTACTCTGCCTAGGGAGTTGTAAAACTTCTTGTTGAAGTCTTTACGACAACCGCATCAAGTTTTTGGCCCCTGATGACATAAAATAACGTCTATTTTATAGCATCATTTATCCCATGTATTTAACCCATTTTGTATAATTATTGCAAAGAATTGTTACTTAATCGTTTATATTTGAAAATTGCAGTAATTATGGAGTACTTGGTGAATATTAGCAAAAGGCGCGCATTCTGGAGCTTAAATGAAGATATTTTGAAGATTACTATTCTAAAGACCAGTACGCCATATCCATCAAGGAAGATACGGTGTATCTGTGCCTACACTCACCAAAGACCACAAAGGAATGAAGATCAATACGCCGTATCCAGAAGAAGTCAACACGATGTATTGAAGATATAGTATGTGAATATTCTGGAAGATAACAAATGTGGTCCCTACTCTAAGAAACACCCAATACGTTCGTGATCCAACTTCCTTGGATTACGCCGTATCGAACCGACTCCGAGACCCCTAAAATACAAAACTCAAAACGAGTTTTAAGTGTCTAAATCATGATTCCTCAATACCTCAACCATAAAAGTAGATTTCAGAGGAGAAAAAAAAGAAGCAGAAGAGGTCTTGAAACGCAATTCTAATCCATAGAAGACACGTGTAATTCCATATACTTTTATAGTCCGTTTAGTTTTTGGTATTATTCGTTAACATCGGTGAGTTACTGTTGGCTAAAATACTTACTCTTTGTATTAATTATGATATTGAGGCTAATACCCATTGGTATTACCATTAATTAATGAGATCTGAATGTTTGGTTAATGTTTTATCTCGATTTCTTGATTTTATCGTTGAATGCTTTGTTTCAGTTTATCAATTATACTTGTTTACGTGCTTTTGTATGTGACCTATCATTCAAGAACTAGATCTAAGTGAATACTGACTCAAGTAATCTAGAGTACTAGGATCAGATCTCTCCATATATTGATTTAATACACCTAGTACACAGGATCACAAATATTGTCATGTTAAATCTGTGTCTCGGATACGCTTTAGGCTTAACTAGTTAATTGGATATTGCCTTTGGTTTATTGAACGTGTTGACTAAAAGGTAAATTGGATAGTTGGACAAGTGGACTACTAGTGTATAAATCGCCGTTAAGGGTAAGTGGGTAAAGTCTCTAGAGCAGGTTTTAACAGATCACCATTGCTTTAAATCCCTAAGGATAGATTATAATCACAAATAAGGATTGCTTTATGCGGAAGCTTTAATTATGAACAGAATTTAATGTGTCTAGGGGGGGTTTCCCCCCCCCCTTAGGAAGAAGTCCCTCTCCCAGCCTTAAGTCTAAGAATGATATGCCACATCGAGAGAAGAAATCATTGCACTTAATAAACAAATCAACGTTATAATCAGATTAATAATGGTTAATACAATTTTCTATCATAAGGCTCGACCGCTCTTTTATCTTATGTTAATTTGCTTGTGTGGGTTAAAGTGTCTTGAATTGATTGTAGTCACCAAACAAACCCGTGCCAGTCTCTCAGGCTTTAAATCCCATTTTACCTTTAGAATTAGGATTATGAACTAACATAGGATTAGCATAGATTAACATTAGATTAGATAACCAAAATATAAATAAATTGAGAGATTTAACCTCGCTTCAAGTTTTCGACACCATACTTACCACGAAACTACCACCGTACACGTGTACAACAACAGCCCGTTAAAGTGTTGTTTTTTGTTAAGTCGGTCCAAAATATAAAATTTAAACTTTAACTATCATAAATAATCACCACACAACGACAAACATCAAGTCTTTAGCGCCTTAGCCGGGAGTGGAAATTAATCTTGATTTTTTTATTTTATGTTTTAGTTTTTTTTAACATTAGATTAGATCTAACCCTTAAGATTAGTGTTAATTAATTAGTGTATCATTCTTTGTATATTATGTATATTTTGTTTAAAATTGTTTGTTTGTATATTTGTGTGTTTAATTATTTGTTTGGTATAATACACTGTTCTGATCGATAACTGAATACGGCGTATCCACTACCATCGAATACGGCATATCCAGCTTTCTGTCTAATACAACGTATTGATTAAAATGATTAATACGGCGTATCCACTTCCATTGGATACGGCGTATCGATCATCTGTAACAGAATCAGAACCTAAGTTTTTATATATTGATTTTCATGCTAATTTTTTTTATCTTTCTTCAGAGCAAATCCTACTGATGTTTATCCCTGTTTCCAGGTATTTGCATGACAAGCTTTCAATAAAATCTAACAATTTACAAACATCCATTACCTAAGATCCGAAACGAGAATTTCGATCATCTAGGAGACACTTCAAGACATTAAGTCTTGAAGAGTTGAGATCGCTTAATTTCAATTTATTTTCTAACCAAGAAAACTCAGAGGAAGAAGAAGAAAAAACAATGGCAAAAAGTATGGAACATATACTAACAAGACCCGAGCGACTATGGATCGGGGGTTGTTAGAAGAAACCCAAAATTGAAGACAATGATAACTTTGAACTAAAAGGCTAATTTCTCAAGGAACTACAAACTAACACCTTCATCGGTTCGGATCACAAAGATGCGAATGAACACATTGAGAAAGTTCTTGAGATCGTGGATTTATTCCACATTCCAAATATTACTATAGACCAAGTGATGCTTAGAGCATTCCCTATGTCCCTTATCGGAGCCGCAAGTCCATTAGATAAGAAAACACACAACTGGTTCGATACAACCTGGACTAAAGTTTCTAAGTAAATATTTGCCCACCTGCTTCGAACTGCAAAAGAAGATGGAGGAAATCAACACTTTATGCAAGAACTAGATGAAAACCTCTATCAAGCTTGGAAGTGATTTAAAAAGCTCTTGATGAAGTGTACTCAACACTATTTAACAGAGATGCAGGAGGTAGTCTTGTTCTATAATAGATTGGATGTTCCAACTTAACAAATTCTTGATTTAAGAGGTGTCATACCATCAAAGACTAATACTGATGCAAAAACAGCCATCAAAGAAGTGGCTGAATATTCTCAAAAATGGCACAATAGAACATTAAGAGTCAGAAGTACTAAAACTTCTGATGGATTAGCAGCAATACAAGCACAACTAAAAAACCTTAGAAGAGAAATCAAAAAGTTAAATGAAAAAGTTTGTGCTGCTCAAGTAGGATGTGAACAATGCAAAGGACCCCATTACACCAAAGATTGCCCACTAAAAGAAGAAGGGAAAACCCTAGAATAAGCTTACTACACGCAATTTGGTGGACCTTTTCAAGGAGGGGGATATAGAGCAACAACTCCAGGATTCTATCAAATGAACAACGCAAATCCTTTGTACCAAGATCAAAGGCAATCAATGGAAGATACACTGAGCAAATTTATGGGTGAATCCGCAAAGAGACAAGAAGAAAACTCCAATTTGATTAAATAAATCTAAGCTTCAACGGATACTGCCATTCCTAACCAAAGAGCATCGATTAAAACTTTAGAAATACAAATCAGGCAAATGAGCAAGGTACTACAGGAAAAAGGATTTGGAAGTCTACCTAGCTCTATGAAGTAAAACCCCGAGAGATCAAGTGTCAAGTCGATTTCACTACTATTAGAATTGATTCAATCCGATATGCGCGTATTGGATCCTCTCAATACGCCGTATCCACTAGACAGAGCAATACACTGATGTACGAGACAAGACAAACGACGATTCCATTTCCAAGTCATTTCAATGGTTACTACTGTGAAGAAAAGAAGGGATCATATGGACTAGAATTCTCGAAAACTTACTTTGAAGCTTCACAATCCATACCCAAAACGGAGAAAGACACAGGGACTTTCACTTTACCTTACTTTATTAAAAATGTTTGCTTTGATAGATGCCCTTGTTGAATTTAGAGCTATCGTTAAGTGTATGCCTCTCTCGACCTACCTTAAAACTTAGGATTAGTCGAATTAAGCTTCTCACTAAATTAACATGTTGAATGAGCAGAAGGACTGTGAAAAATTTTCCCCCAAAAGTAATGCTGAAAACGTACTAGAAGAATTAATAAAGTTTACCTATTCCCAGTTAGACTTTTAATTCTAGATATGCCCGAGGATATCAAAGTACCCTTGATCCTCGGAAGACCATTTTTGTCTACCGCCCGTGCTAAGATTGATGTTTACAAAAGAAAGATTACTTTAAGGGTCGGGGAAGAAAAGATTATTTTCATAAGTGTTTAACCTGCTAGTAGTTTAATTAAGAGGGTCTACATGCTAAGCTTGAGAGAAAGAATAGAACTTGATTTAGAAGATAGGCTAATGGGAGAGACTTTGGTGTTAAATAGATCATTATACCCTTTCTTGGAAGACTACATTGAATTAAATGATCTAAATGAACCATTTGAGCTTAGGAGAAATCAAGGAGATGATTTGATGCCCACCATTGAGGAAGGTGAGGTAATTGAGAAATTTAGAACTAGGGATGATGAACTTAATGTTGGAATTTATGATTACCCTAGTATATGCGACTATTGATAATAAAGATCCTATATAATTGTGCTCACAAACTTAAAGTTTTCTTGCATGATAGGATTTGAATTTTCACACGCTAACATTTTATCCCATTATTGTATGTCAATGGTGATGTCTAAAAAGGTTTTTTTTTTTTTTTTTTTTTTTTTTTTTTTTTTTTTTTTTTTTTTTTTTTTTTTTTTTTTTTTTTTTTTTTTTTTTTTTTTTGTATTTTTTTTTTTTTTGTTTTTTTTTTTTTTTTTTTTTTTTTTTATTTTTTATTTTTTTTTTGTTTTTTTTTTTCATAATTCTATATGATTAAAAGATGGTGTACAAAGGAATAATAGTAGTAAGAAGCTTCAATGAATGTGCCAATTGTTTGTTAGTAACCTTTTTCTAATGATGAACGGATTTTACAGTATTAGAAAAAATATGGTATGATTATCGTGATGAAGGAAAGGGAGATGTTAATTTGGTAAACCTTTTAAGAGTAATTTGGAATTAAAACATAAAAAGGTTCGAATGGATCTTAACCCATTACAATGGTGAAGATAAGTAACGTACCAAATGGTGCGATCACAGCCCGAGGTTTAAATACCACACTAATAAGCAATGCACAACAAGATACCCACCATTACTGAAGGTAAGTTATAGATAAGATGAAATGGAATATCGCATTCCTACCAAAAAACTTAAAGGGATCTACAAAGTAGTAGTTGAATTTTTGCACCCACGATTACATTCGAGATGCGCAAAGATGGAAGAATGGCTCACACACGGGCACATTAACGTGCATGAGATGGAATGAAGAGAGAAGCTAAAGAAAAGTCTAACTTAAGGACTTCGCTGTAAACAAAAGTGCTTGCCCGTAGAGACAACTCGGACTGTTATTTAATTGTATTTGATGTCCCTTCTTCCAGACATCAATACGGCGTAATCCGCTCCATACCATACGGCGATTAACTGTCTTGACAATATCATCTTACTTTTTATTGCAACTTAAAAACATTATTATCATTCTGGGCAAATATGGCATATTTATTTGCATGATACACGTATTCACTAAACTGACCCTATTTATTTGTTTAGTTTAGTTTAAATTCAACCGTAGGTAACCAAGATAGGAATAACACATTTTTTTTTTCCTATATTTTATACAGGACCTTGGAAGCAAAGAAATATCGATGAATATTGGTGGAGAATCTACAAATCTGGAAGATCTTGAAGTGTTGGAGTCTTAAAACTTCAAGGCGGTTGTTCAACGCAATCTTGCTAATAAACTCAACATGGAGAATCTATTGAGCAAATATCAAGGGAGTTTCTCATTCTAATTCTTTTTAATTCCTGTATTTAAATGTTTATCTATACACGAAGGAAGTTGTATAATTTCAATTAGGGTATGAATTAGAATGTTTACTTGTCCTAATTTTCACACTAAAATGCCTAAATTATGCTCAATTTTTTTTTCAAGCATTACTTTTGTGAAATTACTTGATACACAACCCGCACACAATAACCCTTGTTTAGATACCTAAATTCCTACAAAATATGAGGTGTGTCGATGATGTGAAGATTTTAGAACTTGCTTGTTATATCTATCGAGACAACAATAAAAGTAACTATGGATTTTAGATGGAGTATACTTGTTTAAATTGGTAAATTTTAGGATTACACTGAAATTGCCTTTACATGTTGCTTATTAACTAACTACAACTACACTGGTTAGTTAACTCCCATATAAAACCTTTATTTACTCTCACTTTAAGAGTCAGATACCCCTAGAACAACCCGTAAAGCCAAAAAAAAAAAAACCAATCCTTTAAGGAACTACACCCAATTATTTGTTTTGTTACCTCTTTACACCTTCGCCTAAAAAGAAAGCCCTGATAGATTAAGTTTATTTTAAGTTGCTTAGTTGCTTAAAGTGTAAAGTTTGTATTTTTCCTGATCCTGGTGTCTATTTTGGTACTTTTGGAAGAAAATTTGGCAACATTGCAAATGAGAATGTATATTATAGTCAAAACTCATGTATTTTTGCTACCATCGCAATTATTGGTACGTCCGAAGAATGAAGGAATTATGGAAGGAATTATCCGGAACTATTATGATCGTAAAGATGGTGAAACTACACCGAGTTTCGTAGTATAGTGTTAGCAAAAAAAATCGAAACAATTAGAAAAATTATAACAAAAAAAGAGAAGGAAAGTTTGAAGATAACAATTCACAAACTACGAATGAATTAACAAATGATTGATTATTCCATTGATACAAATCGACGATGTAGGAGTATTGTATAAGTTGGAAGATATCATCACATTAACCTTGTAAAGTATGGGATGAATGATAAGTTGACCGTTGATGGGAAACCGCCAACTTAGGTTCTGTTGTTTTTATCTACGATCAACGTGTAAAATAGTTGTGGTCCTTTATCTTGGGTAAACCGGTCGGTATAAAGTGTCTAGCAACTTGTATTTTAGACTTAATCTATTTGTTTCGTAACTTTTATTTAACAATAATTTAATTCCCTTTCCTAATCATTAACATTGGGTTTTACGCGAATGAGGATGTGATCGTGCGTGCATGTCTATTTCGTCGTTACGGCCATGTATGCATGTCTCAGCTGCCTTGTTGGTTTATTACTATTGGTGAAAGTTAGAAGGTTCCTACCCTATATCATTCTTCATCCTAACCGTTGGTTAAATTCGAATGAGGATGTGATCAAACACACATGTCTATTCCATCGTTACGTCTATGTATATGTGCTTCAGCTGCTTTATTGGTGTGGTTGGTATGTGTTTAATTACACATACCTTTTACCTTTAAAAACGAGCTAAAATAACCAAAAACGGACTTAAAATGCCAAATATACGCTTGTTTTGCTAATTGTATTGTGGCAGGAACGGATAATTAAGAAGGATGAGAAAACGAGCCAAAACGACAAAACCGGACACAGAATGGGAAAAGCAAGGAAAAGAAAAAGTCCAGTCAAGCCCAAGCCGAAAAAGTCAAACCCAGTCAACCCCGACATATCCAAAAGAAAGTCAGCATGATGAAGAAAAATAAATTTTTGAGGGTTAAAATTGCTAAAGCCCACACTTATTTTAAAAGAAGAAATAAAAACCGAACTACAAGGGGTCCAAACCTGCCAAGCTTGCAAAGTAAACCACAAGGTGGCAAAGCTGTCCAAAAGCCTAAACCTAATACCCAACAAGGAACGTAACAGGTGCAACTTGTAATATAACCCTTGGGGACTTAATTTGCCAAGTCCCCAAAACTATAACAACACAAGGACCATGGATGCAATGAGGTGTATAACTTTGAGGGACCATTGTTGCCCAATCCACAAACTTCAACCATAACAGTTTAAACCACTGTTTATCTTCCCCAATGTTTCCCGCCAAATCCCCAACCCCACAAGCTGTCGTTTTCTTTTGGTTTGACTTCCCATAAACATCCAAAAACCTCACCATCTTAAACCCCACATACCCACATGGGATTGCCATGTTGGCAATCCAAACCCCCACCAATGTTCATCAAAGGGTTGAGAATTGTCGGCTTGGGCAGCAAGAAAAATGGAGGGCCAGGATTTCATTGTCTTTGCACACCCACAACAAACACACCTCAAATGTGTGTCTACAAGAAAGCACAAATGCAAGAAGACAAAATTTCCAAGAAGACATAACCCTAGCTCGAATTTTTGCTATATAAGCAATGTAAAGCCATTGTGGCTGAGAGTAGTTCAAGTGTAGTTTTAAGTGTAGTTTTTAGAGTTTAAAGTCTTTATTTGTACTTGTACTTCATTTTTAATGAAAATTCAGTTCCTTTAATTTTTTGTGTTCTAAATTGTAAAAGTCTCTTAAAAACTCTTAAGCTCTCATTTAAGCCATCTCTATAAACTGTTTGCAAAACTATTTTACAAAAGTTTAAGGAAAATTTAAAAGAAAAGAAGCAAAGTTACTGTTGGATTGAAGCATGAATGGAAGAATGAGCTATTTTGGAAGGCTTATTGGGTTTTTGCTTAGTTAAGCTTATTTATAAGCTGTGGGGTAGGAAATTTAGAGCTTATTAGGTCTCAAAAACCCCTGTTTTGAACAAGGGGTAAAGGTACCTTTTCTTTTAAATTTAGCTTAAAATTACTGTAGCAATAGCTTATTTAGCTTATTTTTAGCTTATTTCTGTTCTATTTGTGCTTATTAATGTTTATTTAAGTTTAAATAGGCCTTGTAGTTAATTCTCTTTCATTTACATTCAAATTGCTAAAAAACTGTCAAAAATAGCTATTTCTGTCTAGCTTATTGTCTCATGTTTAAGTGCTTATTAGTTCTGTTTTTTTACTTCTTTATTGTTTAAAAGTGCTTAAGTAGTATTAGTCTTTTTAAAATTTCAGTAAAATTTAGGTTTTTATAAGTTTTTAAACCACTTTTCAAAATTAAAGGAGTGGATTGGTCAACTGAAAAAACGGGGGGTGTTTGGGATAACTTGAAAAACGGGTCAAAAAGGGTTTAAGTATGGGTTGATGTCATCAAAATAGATTTAGCATAAGTTTTTAAGCATTTTTAAGCTGATTTTAAAAGTTTTTTTAGTTTGCAATTTGTTTTTCAAAAGCTTTTCAAACCATTGTGTAAACTGTGATTTTTGAAAAACACCACAAGTGCTTATTTAGTTAAGCACTTGTGAGATTGAGTTTAAGTATCAAAAAGTGTGTTTTGTGTGTGTATAAAAAAGGCTGTTAAACATCTTTGGTCTTTTGACTTTGGTGAGTCAAAATTCACCAAGTCTTTGAGTAGCAGTTTTAAAAATTCACCAGCCTTTTTCATTTAACAAATTCAGCAATATAAAATGGTTTTTAAAAGTCAAAAATTGGTGCACAACTCCAAAAGCTAGGGTACTAAATCTGTTTTAGCTTATCTTTTTAATTTGAGCTTATTTGACAGCTTTTAACAAGCTGTCAAATAAGCCCCTAGTTTTAAGCTTTAATCTCCCCTGGTGCAAAGGGGAGATTTTAAGCTTCTTTTTCTTGGTTTTTAAGAGTACTTAAGCTTAAGAACTTGGCTTATTTCAAGAGCCTATAAGCTCTTGTATAAGCCTCTTAAGTTTCAGACCTTAAGAAGCTTATTTGTTGGCTTATTTTTAAGCCCAAACTTGGCTTTTGACTGTCTTTGCTCAAGTTAGGTGTAGGGATTGCTTATTTCATCATTTAGCTTATTCAGCCTATTTCATAAGCTCATTTTGTTTCCTAGTAAGCTTTTTAGGGTAGTATACTTAGTTTTTGTGCTCATTGTTTTTTTTACTAGCTTATTTGTCCAACAGCTTATGCATTTTAGCTTTTAAGCTCATTTAGTTCCTGTCAAGCTTAAGCTCTCTCTCCAGCTTATTAGTTTTAGCTTTTAAGCACTTAAGTGCTTATTTAGGATGACTTAGATTAAGCCCCTTTTGCTTTTTAGTCCAACTTAGCTTAAATCGACCACAAGTGCCAAAAGACTTAGTTTTTTTTAGCCTTTAAGCCCACTTTAAGCATTCTGTCACATTTAAGCTGATTTTTCAGCTTATTTAGAGCTTATCACAAAAAGTTGTAGTTAACAAAGTTGTTAAGCCCCACGAGCTTAACAACTTTGCTTTTTGAAGTTTTCGAAAAAAAAAGGGGAAAGACAAGAGGTCCGGGTGAGCAAGACTCGAACCCGTGACCTCTCGATACGATCCCCTTTATAACACACACCATACCGCTGCGCCCTTGGGTCTTTTTCGTTAAAGACTCAAGGGCTTTATCCTTTATACACGTTTTGTGCCTATAAGCTTATAAGCTGTATAAGCTTATTTACGGGCTTATTCCTTAAGCAATTTTTTGTTTTTTATTTTTCGTAGGATTGTTAAAGTGTAAAGTATTTTTAGTAATTTTTTCAGAATTTTTCGAAGTCATTTAATATTTTTTATGATTTAATTTCGTTAAAAGTTTAAAAAATTTATAAAAAATACAAAAATTATCAAAAAAATATTTTTCTTTTTTAGAAAATTTTATTTTGTCATATAGTTTGTAGGAAAAATGTCATTTTTTACAACTTTTTGCTATTAAAAGAACGGTTCCCGGGTGCGTTTTTGTCTGCTCGTTTTTTGGTCAAACGAACTCCGTTTTTCGGTCTAGGTCTTTTATATTCTATCGTTATTTTTCCCTAAGTAGTTAAAGTGAAAATTTCTTCGTAGTGTTAATTTTAAAGTTTTTAGGTTGTTTCCCCTTTGTTCGGGATTCCGTGGCTTTCGATTTTTTGCTTAATTTCCGAAATTTTTAAGGTATTACTTAAACGTTTTTGTTTGTTATTGTCTAATCTAACTTTCCACACTCTCAAATCAATTCTCTCCTTCAAACTCAAATCTTCCGACTGTATCGATTTTCCAGCACAGCCTCATTGGGGATTAACGACCCGGGAAAAGTCTATACTGCTCCTGGTTTCATTGATTTTGTTGTTTTTTTAGACTTATATATATTTTATATTTTATTATTTATTATATTATATATATAGTTAAGAAAAATATTAATCAATTTTTGGCGTCGCTGCCGGGGAGGCTGTGATTCCGACTATCGTTGCTGTTGATCATCTGTGTTTGAATTTGTGCATATTATCTAAAAAAAACCCAAAAAGTACAAAAATATTTTCATTTTCTTTTTAGTATAATTATCATTTTTAAAAAAACTAAAAAAAAAGAAAATCAAAAATATAAAAAATATTCTCAACAGAGGTATTATCATAATAATTCCGGTGAACTTTGTAGTTCCCAACACAAACAAAAGATTTAAAAACTTGCATTTGGTCACATGCGAGGTACGGTTCACCTTTGAAAGATAAACAAACTATAAGAGAATAAGGAGGGATGTTCAACGAACTACAACCCGAAATGAGAAATAAGCTACGCGCTATCCCTCTCCTCCGCTCCAGTTGAGAGTTTTTCATTTCGAAGAGGCTACCGTGAAGCTTGCTGATTATCAGGTTAAAGTTTGTCTTATCATTTTGTCCGATAAAATAAAATTGTTAATTAAAGGAAAAACCAAAGATTATTATTAAATTAATAATCTTCTTTTTCTTCGTATCATTTTATTCTTTCTTATCCCTCTTTAATGTTTTAATTCTTATAGACGTCATTCGATTATCGTTTGGATCCGATTTACGCGATAAAGAATGCACGTCCTTGTGGAATTTTGTACACTTCAAACAGCGTTGTTCGAAAGGGAGTCAAGAAGACAAGATACTGTTCCTAAAAACCTCGAAATTGTGCAAGGTGTGCAAAGTGTGGAACCCCGGTTGATGGTCCGTATTGTTAAGGATGTGCTCTTTTACGAAAGAAATTTAAGGAAGATTTGTTTACATATTATGTGGAAAATGAATTTTTCAAAGACCTTCAAGATACTTCCGAATCATCCGATGACAATACCAACGTTGTTAATGCTCCTCAAGGAGCCATTCTTGGTAATCAGGACCCCGTTGAAAATTCCTCACCAGTCCTCCACACATTGACCATGTTGTCACGAGTGCGGTGAATCGTTAGATGGAAATACTTTTGTCGACAATGCACTTGTAAGTCTTGTGGGAAAGGTGCTCATTACGGTTATAATTGCCCTCCGAGAGTTCCGATTATCTCTAATCCGGAACCATGCAAAAATCAAACCATTGACGAGCCCCTACAAAACTTACAAAGTTTACAACAACAATGTCTTCTTGGTACATGCCCAAAAATGTGGTAGTAATAAATACAAAGGAGTTTTGTTTTTATTGAACTATTGGAAACGGAACACGCAAACAATTTTTCCAATCCATACACTTCTAACATTTCTCCAAGTGTTTGCAAAACCATCCTCCACAACACACAATACTACCATACTCTTAGTGAGATACGTGGGAACGTTCTCATTACGGTTTCCGATTGTCAACCTCAAGTCCCGTTTTGTCTACAAATCAGGACCTGTGTTTCAATCAAACTTTGATTATTTTTCCACAAACTTCACCGAGTTACCCACACCATATCCTTGTTGTGAAATTGCGGGGACCTCATGAGAAAAACTTACCAATGATCAACCATGAATGAAACTATTATCAAAGAGCAAAATCTTGCTATGATCAAATTCTTTAGGTTGACCAATTTCAACCCCCCGAAATATACCGTCAATCATATAATCATTAATTCCCAAAATGACCTTCTCAATTTCAAAATAAGCATAGGAACAAATGACAACCTTACGTGATTTGGTTGGTCAAGTATACAGAAAAAAGGAAGAAAATAAAGCGAATTGCGAAAGAGCAAGCGGCTAATATCCGATAATGGAGGATTCCAATTGCTATGATGAAGATGAGGACTAAACCATTGCGATCACACCCGTCTTACTCAACCAAGGGAGCCCGTTACTCTTTAAGGTATGTGGGATGAGGCATCTACACTATTCCAGCAACGAATCGGACAAAGTATAAAGGTCTAGTGTTGAGGACCGTATCCCAAACCCAAGTTGAGCCCGAGGTGTATTCCGACAGTGTGGTGAGTTGCCTCTTTGTAACAACTCCTACCTCTCTGAAGCTTTCAAAGAACATTCTGATACTATCATCTATTCCAACATGATCTAATTCGATTGATGACGATTCTTAAGAGAACAACGATTATGTCGATGCATCCCTCCCAATGATGAATCGGTCAGCTAAATGTGGTAGAGATTGTTGTCCGTAAGTTTGGAAGGATTGATGATGACCATTTCTTTTAACAATCAAAGACGATATCCCTTCGTGAAAAATTGTTGAATGTCAATCATCCTTATTGGCTAAATCGAAATCATTAAGAGATAATCCTACTCCATCATCCGAGTTATACCAAGTATTCTCCCACATCTCCTAACCATTTCTTGGAGGAGACTAACACCAGTCTTGAAAAATCTTCACCCGAAGCAGAAACTTACAGCATTGGATTGGAAGAAGATATAGTGGCAGTCCCACTACTCATTCTGATTATTCTCTTCCGGATTATGAAGCTTTCTATTCTGATGACGATCATATTAAAGAAAAGAATAGTGACAGTACCACTACTCATGCTAATTTTTCTAAATATGATTCGTTCATTATTCGATCTATCGATCATCAATTCCCTTCGGCCGATAGGAGTATATTATTCATGAGGAGTTAGCCGATGACTTGGCACACATCATATCTCCACCGGAGTATGATCATTTCTGCTTTAAATTGAGCCCGGCTGGCAATACTTACTAGGATGTGGTGAATTATATTTTTTTCCAACATGAGAACCAAGAGATCAAGTTGCCTATTGTTTATCTATCCCACCCATCTCACCCTGATACGGATTTCATACTTTAAGTGGAACCTCTCTTCACTTATTTTGTATGGATCTTTCTTCTATTTAACACGTATCCATTGCTCCACCATATCTCTCTCCACCAAAATGAAGATAACCATTTTTTTGATCCCGGCCATCACAATTTATCATTCTTTATATGCCGTATGTATCTCATCGAGTGGAACTATCATGAAATTCATGTTTACCAAACCACTTGACATGAAAATCCGATGGAGATTTTATCTTCCACATGTTTCCCCATTGACCAATGAATTCGGGGTCGAGTCGAGCTGTGACTCGTTATACAAAAACAAGGCGCTTTACGTGGAGGCACCCCATGCTTAACAGGTAGAGTAAAGAATACGTGTTTTTGTGTGAAGGAGCTTACATTTTCATTACCCGTGTATATTGTCCATGTTTTGTGTGCTTAGTATGTTATGTCCAGGATATCCCGGATTTTGAAACTACTCTGCTCGCAGTATCCACAAAGTTCTCATCCTCAGCTCATTTTGGGCACCAGTATTCCAAATCTAATCGACTAACGTTTTAATCTTTGGCACACTTCATAAACGCCTTAGATTTCGTAGGAACCCCTTTGAAACATCGATGGACGCTGTTTATACTAGTAAGTGGGGGGGATCTTCGATTTGATTTTGCCTGCAGTCGTTGTTATCACGTAATCCCGTTTTTACCCAAATTTGCAAAAATACCAAAAAAAATTGAAAAATTTTAAAAAATTTCAAAAATAAAATAAGTGTTTTGTCACAGTTTTGACTTTCCTAATGGGTAGAATGAGAATAATTTTTGACTCGATCGGGCGTGTTGAGCCCTAGCTAGTTCCTCAACTTACCACTTGTAGGCTAAGCTTTCACGAATTCTATTGCTTCGAATTTTAATAAGGTGAAGAACAAGAAGTGATAGAGTTAAATATAAGTTTATGGTAGCTGAGCAAGATTCTTCTAAAACTTATATGAGTAACTTGTGGCTTTTTCTCCCATTAAGCTCCTAATCCACCTAATCATAACGTGCACAACTCAAATCAACAAAGTTCAATCAAGTGTTTTTCAAAAAAGCTATCAAATTTGAGTAACTTGATTCTTTAAAGCGAGATTTTTATCTGTCTTAATAATACGAGATAAAATGCCAAAAGAAGCATGAATGAAGAATGAATGCAATAAATGCATGAGTAAATGAAATTAGCCACTGAAGCATACATTTGATTATATGGAACAAGTAAAAATGTGTCGAGAGTATCCTACTCCGCTAACCACGAGGTGGAGGTTCAAACTAAACATCTTGCTCCTAAGGATTTGGTGTGGATGTGAATATCTCACCAGGAAGCTAGGTCTAGGTGAGGGTTCCAACAAGACCATATTTCCTTAGCCATATTAGGATGAAGGTGTTGTTGTGATTTATCCCACTACTCTAGCAACGGCTGAGGTTTTCAAACTAAGAACATGCGGTCCGTTTGGTTGTGATATCCTACTAGGGAGCGAGGCCTAGGTAGGTGTTCAAACTAAGCAACAAATCTTAAGCTTTAAGAACTTATGAATAAATAAATGAAGAAGATGTTGCAAAAAACAGTCTACAGTTAAAATCTCGTTCTATCAAATCAAGATTACAAAGGTCCTAATAAGTTGTTGCTTTGAGTCCATGATTCTCTTGACTCACGACTATGAAAATTAGCGTTGATCTATGGTATGATTGAAATGATGCACACATTTAAAACATATATTCATGTTGGGAGTTTAAAAGTTCACAAGATCATAAGTATGAGTGCATAGCATTTAAGACTTAATTGACAAATATCTCGTTTAATTGCTTGGTTGGACTATAAAAAATCGGGGACGATGAATTTAATCCTACAGGAATCCTTAGATTATTCTATGGGCGTTCTCATTCTATGAAATTGCCCAGTGTTAATAGAATAAAGGAAGTCAAACAAGTAGTCAAGAAAAGAAAAAGGAAAATCCAAAAATATTCGGGGATATTAGTGTACAAAAAAAAAAATGTGAAAACGGACTTGCGAATATTTTTGATTCTTTAGTTCCCCGTTACTAACACTTTGCTTACTTTTTTAAAGTTATTAGTCCGAAGGGGGATTTAGAATTTCTTATTTTCGTAAAAGATTACTTCATAACATTGCGTGAGGACACGGCAATACCTTAGTATGGGAGATTTTGGTATGTGCTTAATTACACATACCTTTTACCTTTAAAAACGAGCTAAAATAACCAAAAACGGACTTAAAATGCCAAATATATGCTTGTTTTGCTAATTGTATTGTGCATGGAATAATATATAAGAAAAGGACGAAAAATGAAGCCAAAACGACAAAACCGGACTCGGAATGGAAAAGCAAGGAAAAGACAAAGTCAAAGTCAAGCCCAAAGCCTGAAAAAGTCAATAAAAAGAAAAGTCAACCCCCAAGTCAACAAAAAGTCAACCCAAGTCAACCCCGGAATCCAAAAGTCAAAAAAATATATAGTTTTTAGGGACTGAACTTGTAAATCCCTAAACTTATATTTAAAGAAGAAAAGAGGAAAAAAGAAGACAAGGGCCAAACTGCCATTATGGGAAAGTTTAACTACAAGGGCCAAAGCTGCCAAAAGTCCTAAACCTTAACACCATAAGGACGAGTGGTGCAATTGTTGTTATAACTTTTGGGGACTTAATTTGCCAAGTCCCCAAAACTATAACAACACAAGGACGAGTGGTGCAAGAACTACACACACCTCGAGGGACCAAAAGTGGCAAAACCCGAAACTTGTGCCCTGTCACCCCTAACCTCTTCTATAACCCTTTTTCCCGCCCAAAACATAGTTAACACAATTCAACGGGTTTAACCACCCCGTTTTTACCCCGCGTTTCTTCTCCACTCCCATGGATAATCACTTCCCCCCCCTCCACTATCTTTCCCAGCTGTAAGATTGCCAAGTTGGCAATCCCACAACTCCCCAAGACTTATTTCGATGGTTTAGATGATCCGAACAAACACCAAGGAATTTAAAGGGCCAGGATTTGCCTGACTTTGCACTCACACAACAAGCACAACTCACTTGTTGTGTCTACAAAGAAACACAAGTGGGAAGAAACAAAGAGAAGAATGCCTAGTCTATTATTATTCCTAATAAAAAGCCTTGTAAAAAGCCATAGAGGCAGAGAGAGTTTTTAAAAGTGTTTTTATGTATATTTTACAAGTTTTTTTAGTCAAGTGTAGTTTATAAAAGTTTAAAAAGTTTCTATTGTATTATGTACTTCAATTTAATGAAAATTCAGTAAGAGTGTATTTAAGTTACATGGTATCTTCTTAAAATTCTTAAGCTCTCAGCTTTAATATCTTATAACCTGTTTTAGAAAGCAATTTAAGGAAAACTTCAAAAAAAAAAGAGGAAAGCAAAAGTACTGTTCCTTAAAAAGCTAAGGAAAGAAAGAGCTAAATGGGAAGGATTGTTGGTTTTATGCTTAGTTAAGCTAAATTATAAGCGGGTAGAAACTTATATCTTATTAGGTTCACAAAGATCCATTTTGAGCACAGGATCAAAGGTACCTTTTCTATTCAATTTTTGCTTTTTACTGTAGTCAATAAGCAATTTGGCTTAATTTCTTTGCTTACACTGTTTTATTCTTATATGTGTTTAAATATGCTTTAGTGTGCTCTTAGATACACTTTACTTCATTTTCAATCAAGTGGTCTAAAACTTCCAAAAGAAGCTTATTCTGCCTAACATAATTCCTCCATTAAAGTGCTTATTTCCTTTCGTGTTATCTTTAAATCCTAAAGTTTTAAGTATCATTAGTGTTTTTAAAATTCAGTTAACTGTAGTCCTTATAAAGTTTTAAATCACTTTCAAAAACTTAAGGAAGTGTTTTGTGTCAATATAGGTAAACGTGTCAAAATGGTTTTGTTGTTTGGGTTATGTCACTTATTTAGTTTTTGCTTAGTTTGTTAAGCCCATTTAAGCCTGTCTTTATAAGTTTTTTGTGTCAAAATTTGTTTTTCAAAGTTTTCTAAACATCTTTTTTAAAACTGTGACTTTTAAGAAAACACCCAAGTGCTGGAAATTCCTAGCACTTGAATTTTTTAGTTTTCGTTCCAAAAAGAGTGTGTTATGTGTGCGTGTTAAAAAAGCTGCCAAAACCTGTTTGATCTATTGACTTTTTGATTTAAAAATCAACAGAGTCTTAAGTGACAGTTTTTAAAAAACAACAGCCCTTTTCACTTCACAAAATTCAGCAGATTTAAATGGTATTTAAGAAGTCAAAAATTTGTGCACAGTTCAATTGCTAGGGTACTCAACATTTTAGCATTATTAAATTAGTTAAGAGCATATTTGACAGCTTTAAAAAGCTTTCAAATAAGCCCTTGAGTTAGCTTTAATCTCCCCTGGTGCAAAGGGAGATTGCAAGCATCTTTATATCTAGCTTTTAAGAGTTTCTAAAGCCCAATTTATTGCTTAACTTGAGAGCTTATAAGCTCATATATAACCCCTTAAGTATCACGCCTAAGATAGCTTATTTGATAGCTTAAATATAAGCCTCAACATGTCCTCTTTGACTGTTTTTTGCTCAAGTAGTGTAGGGAATGCTTTATTTTTACTTTTATTTATTCAACTTATTTCATAAGCCTCACTTATGACCTAAATAGCTAAGAATTAGATAGATTATTTAGTTGTTAATCTTATTTGCCTTTTTCTTACTTCTTTAAGTCCAACAGCTATGCATTTTAGCAATTACTTGTTTTTAGATTCTGTTCACATAAGCCCTGTATTCTAGCTTTTTTAGTCTTAGCTTTTTAAGCTATTAGATCTTATTAGGTTAGCTTAGGACCCCCTTTAGCTTATTTTGTCCAAACTTAGCTTATTTGTCCACCACAAGTCCAAATGTCTTAGCTTTTTCTAGCTTTAAGCTAGTTTATGCAATTCTGTCATTTTTAAGCTTATTTTTAAGCTTATTTAGAGCTTGTCAGCAAAAGTTGTAGTTGACAAAGTTGTTAAGCCCCACGAGCTTAACAACTTTGCTTTTTGAAGTTTTTCAAAAAAAAAAAGAGGGAAAGACAAGAGGTCCGGGTGAGCAAGACTCGAACCCGGGACCCCTCGATACGATCCCCCTTTTACAACACACATACCCCCCCCCCCCCTTCCCCCTCTTTCCTACCCTCCGCACCCGCCCCTTCCCCCGCACCCTGACCGTCCCCCCTCCCCTGCACCCCTCCCCCCCCCCTTTGTGATCGCGCTTGGGTCTTTTTCGTTAAAGACTCAAGGGCTAGATATTTAAGGGTGTTTTGGGTTTATAAGCTTATAAGCTGTCACAGCTTATTACGAGCTTATTTTTAAGCCAATTTTGTTTTTTTATTTTTCGTAGGATTTTTATAGTATAAAGTATTTTTTGTAAAAATTTCAGAATTTTTCGTAATCATTTAGTATTTTTTACAATTTAATTTAGTTAAAAGTTTTAAAAATTCATAAAAAATACAAAAATTATCAAAAAAATATTTTTCTTTTTTAGAAAATTTTATTTTGTCATATAGTTTGAGAAAAATTAAAAGTTTTCGTAGGGTCATTTGACAACTTTTCATTTTTTTTAAAGAACGGTCCGGGTCGTATTTGTCTTGACTCGGTTTTGGGTCAAACGAACTCCGTTTTCGGTCTAGTATTTTTCATTCTTCGTTATTTGTTCCATAGAGTAGGTTAGAAGCAAAAATTTCTTCGTAGGTTTAATTTTAAAGATTTTAGGTTTTTCCCCCTTTGTTCGGGATTCGTGCTCCGTTTCTAGCTTAATTCATAATTTTTTAGGATTTTCTAAACTTTTTGTTTATTATTGATTATTTAACTTCCTGCACCCTCAAACCAATTCTCTCCTTCAAACTCAAATCTTCGACTGTATCGATTTTCCAGTCCAGCCTCGTTGGGGATAAACGACCCGGGAACACTCTATACTACTTCTCGGTATCATTGATTGTGTTTCAGATTACACTTACTATATATATTTTATATTTTATTATATATATATTTTAAGGTGTAGTTTGGACGGATCAGTCGTGAAGCTGCAATAGGTATATCATGGACTGATTTCAAGGCGTTGCTTGTAGAGGAGTTCTGTCCTAGCAATGAAATGGAGAAGTTGGAATCTGAGTTTTAGAATCATAAGATGGTGGGAGCCAATCATACCAGCTATACAGATTGGTTTCATGAGTTGGCCAAGTTGGTTCCGCATCTAGTTACTCTTGAGTTATCACGCACCAAGAGGTACATAGCTGGGTTAGCTCCTGAGATTCGGGGAATGCTCTGAGCGACCCAACCAACCATAATCCAGAGTGCAATTCTTAGAGCTGAGATACTTACTGATGAGGCAGTCAGCTGTGGTACTTGACACAGGGTAATGAGAAAAGAAAGGGAGCGGAAGAGTCAAGCAAGCAAGAAGGTGGGAGAAATGATGATAAGAGGGCGAAAGTAAGCTAGGGATTTGTGGCAGTAACACCTCATAGAAATGGGTATACTGACCCTCATCCAAAATGTGCTAAGTGTTGGACTTATCATCCCGAGGGTGGACCTTGTCAAGTGTGCTTTAATTGTCAGAAACTGGGTCATTTTGCAAGGAATTGTCGTATGACAATTAAGCAGGTGTTACCGATTAATGCTGTTAGAGGGGATCATGAACCAGGAACGTGTTATGAGTGTGGAAGCCATGAACATTATCGAAATAATTGTCCTAAATTTACCCGAGCACCTGGTCAAATGGAAAACCGTTTGACTATTGAAGGAAATCAGAACACAAGGAATAGCGGGAATTAAGTTAAAGGAAGGGCTTTCAATATGAATGCAGTCGACGCTCTCCAAGATCCTCATGTCGTGGACGGGTACTTTTTCTTTGAACATCACTATGCTACTGTACTTTTTGATTCTGGAGCTGATTTTAGTTTCATTTCTACTGATTTTACGCCTTTGCTAAATGAGAAACCTAGTTTTGTAAACCCTAGATATGTGATAGAAGTAGCAGATGGTAAGAAAGTAGAAGTTGACAACATTATTCGTAGATGCAAACTATAAAAAAAAAAAATACAAAATAGCTAGGGAATTCCCTGTTCACTATAGTTTGATACCCATATCGTCATGTGAGTTTTTTGATGTTATTGTGGGGATGGATCGTTGTCTAAGCATAAGGCTGAGATAGTGTGCCATGAGAAGGTGGTTAGAATACCGTTGGAAAGTGGTAAGATACTTCATGTCCAAGGAGAACGTACTTCAGGAATCGCTAAAGCCTTAAGTAACGTGAAGGTAGATAAACCGCGATTGAGTGATATTTCCGTAGTACGAGATCTTTGGTTGAGGTATGTCCGAAGGACATTGTCGGATCCGTCGCAACGACAGTTGAGTTTTCGCATAGACTTAGTTTCTTGAGCGACGCCGGTTTGCGAATCTCCCATATCTTCATCGCCCATCAGAGATACAAAGAATAGTTGCGCAGCTTCAAAGATGCCAGATAAGTGTTATCATACGATCAAGTCATTCTCGGTGAAGGAGCACCTGTGTTGTTTGTTAAAATAAGGATGGTGCACTACGCATGTGTATTGATTATAGGGAGTTGAACAAGTTGACTATTAAGAATCGCTATCCTCTCCCGAGAATTGATGACCTATTTGATCAGCTGCAAGGAGCGCGCTACTTCTCAAAGATAGACCTTCGGTCAGGTTATCATCAGCTCTGAGTACATGAGGATGATATTCCAAAGACCCTTTTTGAACAACAAACGGAGCATTCTTGAGTTTTACGGTTATGCCTTTTGGATTAACCAATGCACCCGCGGTCTTTATAGATTTGATGAACCGGGTATGAAAACCATACCTAGATAAGTTTATCATCGTTTTCATTGACGACATTCTGGTCTACTCAAAGTCTAAGGATGAACATGAGGTATGCAAACCGTACCTAGATAAGTTTATCATCGTTTTCATTGACGACATTCTGGTCTACTCAAAGTCTAAGGATAACATGAGGTTCATTTGAGGCTGTTTGGAATGCAGAAGAAATAAGAGTTGTATGCTAAATTCTCCAAGTGTGAGTTTTGGTTACAAGAAGTGCATTTCCTTGGTCACGTGGTCAACCAGAATGGTATTCACGTGGATCCAAGTAAGATTGAGGTGGTAAAGAATTGGAAAGCTCCTACAACACCGTATGAAATTCTATCATTTTTAGGGTTAGCAGGTTACTATCGGCGTTTTATCGCAAATTTCTCTAAGATTGCCAAACCTCTTACTTCGTTGACCCAGAAAAACAAAAAATATGAGTGGGGCGTGGAACAAGAAGAGGCTTTCCAGACTTTGAAGAACAATTTGTGTGATGCACCGATATTGTCACTACTTGATGGGGTTGAAGATTTCGTAGTCTACTGTGATGCATCGAACCAGGGATTAGGTTGTGTACTCATGCAAAGAGGCAAAGTAATTGCCTATGCATCAAGACATCTAAAGATCAATGAGAAGAATTATACAACGCACGATATAGAATTGGGAGCAGTTATGTTTGCCCTTAAAACTTGGAGGCATTGTTTGTATGGTACGAAGAGTGTCATTTACACGGATCACAAGAGCCTTCAACACATATTTGATCAGAAGGAGTTGAATATGCGTCAAAGGAGGTGGATCAAGTTATTTAGTGACTATAAGTGTGAGATTCACTACCATCTAGGTAAGGCGAATGTGGTGGCTGATGCATTAAGTAGGAAGGAACGAGTGAAACCTAGACGTGTACGAGCAATGGCTATGACTATTCAGTTTAGAGTAAGACGAATGATACTGGCAGCCCAGAGTGAGGCGTTCAAGCAAGAGAATGCACTTGTAGAAAGGCTACATGGTTTAGATCAACAGATGGAAATGAAAGAAGACTAAAGTTTATACTTTATGGACCGTATATGGGTTCTGTTAGTAGGAGGTGTGAGAACAATAATTATGGACGAAGCACATAAGATTAGGTACTCTATACATCCTGGAGCGGATAAGATGTACCATGATCTTCGAGATATGTATTGGTGGCCAGGAATGAAGAAGAATATTGCTATTTATGTTAGCAAATGTTTAACTTGTTCAAAGGTAAAGGCTGAGCATCAAAGGCCTTCGGGGTTATTGCAACAACCCGAGATACCTGAATGGAAGTGGTATAAGATCACTATGGATTTTATCACCAAGTTACCTAAGACGAAGAGTGGGCATGATACGATTTGGGTAATAGTCGACAGGCTGACCAAGTCGGCTCATTTTTTGGCGACGCGAGAGGATTATAGTACTGAGAGATTGGAAAAGTTGTACATCGATGAGATAGTCGCACGACACGAAGTTCCCGTGTCGATTATTTTAAATCAAAATGGATGGTTTACATCACGTTTCTGGCAAACATTGCAAAAAGCTTTAGGGACGCGATTGGATATGAGTACAACTTATCATCCTCAAACGGATGGACAAAATGATGTACGATTCAGACTTTAGAGGATATGTTAAGGGCGTGTGTTATTGACTTTGGTGGCAATTAGGATGTTCACCTACCATTAGCGGAATTCTCTTACAACAATAGTTATCATTCGAGCATTTGATGTGCTCCGTTCAAAGCATTGTATGGAAGGAAATGTAGGTCGCCCGTTCTATGGGAAGAAATTGGTGAAAGTAGTTTGATTGGACCTGAACTAGTACAAGAAACAACAGATAAGGTAGTGTTAATAAATGAAAAGCTCAAAGTGGCGAGGGATCGTCAAAAGAGCTATGCTGATAATAGACGTAAGCCATTGGAGTTCGAGGTTGGAGATCATGTGTTATTAAAGGTTTCGCCTTGGAAAGGCGTGATTCGTTTTGGAACAAAAGGTAAGTTTGCACCGAGGTATGTAGGACCATTCGAGATCCTTAAAAAGATCGGCCCTGTAGCTTATCGGTTAAGATTGCCTGAGGAATTGAGTAGTGTGCATGACACATTCCACGTGTCAAATTTGAAGAAGTGTTTGGCGGATGCTAATCTGCATGTGCCACTAGATGAAATCAAGATCAAGACTCTTTGTTTTGTTGAGGAAACCATAGAGATTATGGACCATGAGGTTAGGAGTTTGAAGCGTAGTAAGATATCACTTGTGAAAGTTCGTTGGAATTCAAAGCGTGGTCCCGAGTTCACTTGGGAGCGCGAAGACCATATGAAGTCTAAGTATCCTCAGTTATTTGTTGATCGTGCTGTTGAACCAGCTAATTAAATCTCGGGACGAGATTTCCTTAAGGAGGGGATATTGTAACACCCGTGATTTAAGCAGGTTAGTCATACTTTTAAAGTTGGCTAAGTGTTTATATGTGCTATATTTATGATCTATGTGATTTTAATTATGTGCATGATTTCATTCTGAGATGCGTGTTCATCTCATTTTTTAAATGAGTTTTTGGGGTATTTGATGGGTATTCCATTTTGTTCACGTGTAGTGACAATGGAAATGAGTGACGTGTTTGCGTGCATTGCTACGTCAATATGTGGATAATTATGTGTTGTATTAATATGGAAAGTATGTCATAATGGAAGTGAATTAGGTTCGTGAAATATGAGAATTAGTAATGAACTTTCTAAAGAAAGTATTATGGTGAAATGAAAATTATAAATAGAAAGTATAGTATGTAGTTTTCATGCAAAAAGGCTTACCAATTTTGCCAAAGTTTTTGTAGGAAATTAAGGTAATGAAAGTAATTGTAT
>BQNB010098153.1:3677-25222 GCA_026074375.1 Tanacetum coccineum
ACTGAGGGCTGTCAGTGAAAGACTTCCATGGCTTTGAATCTGACCTGACAACTTAGCATTTCATTTTTTTTATTATGAGTCACAACAGTCAATTATGGACTGCTAGCCCAGAAACGCACCAATTGTAACAAAATGCCATCGCCTTGATAGGGTAGTAAGCTCTAAGATCTAACAGGATCAATCGATCCGAAGCTGAAAGCCATCTCATGTCCATATCCCACACTTTCACATCCTAATACAGGTTACGAAGGCTTTTCAGACTTTTTAACCTTCCTTATGTGATTCCT
This sequence comes from Tanacetum coccineum, assembly GCA_026074375.1. Classification (NCBI taxonomy): domain Eukaryota; kingdom Viridiplantae; phylum Streptophyta; class Magnoliopsida; order Asterales; family Asteraceae; genus Tanacetum; species Tanacetum coccineum. The sequence continues at coordinate 3,965 of BQNB010098153.1, forward strand.
AAGCTATACATCCACTCGACTATGCTCACACAATTTGCACCGATCTGTGAATGCCGGGTGGCGGTGGCCTGGGCATACTTTGCAACCTAAAACCTTCTCTACGTGTTCCATACAGCCTTTACATTGATTTTTTTCATCCTCCTTATTCCCACATTACCGCACCCATCTGACATTTCTGGACAGCCTAAATATCAAGGAAAACAATGCATTAGTAATCAGACCAAGAATGAGAATGCACAGAGTGATACAGGGTACCAATTAGAACCCCGCATTTGTATTTTCACGCATCACAACAATCACAGCCAAAAAATCATTATATGAATTAGATTTACCAAAACACAACATCAAGTATATAGAATCTTACACAACCATAAAATAATGCATGATAATATAAAGAATTACCGTTAAGGATAAAATTTGTAATTGTGATGTTGCCAGCCCATGCCACGTCAATTTTGGCACGGATCGTACATAAAATTCCCGGAATAGTAGCATCCACAGCGACCTGAAAACATTAACTCAAATTGAGAACATATCCCTGACACTAAACCCTAAAAATAGACATAAAAAATACAAATAAACATTTACATTAGGTGCCCTAAATAATAACGTCCCTGAACGATCGCTAATTTTATAAAGTAAATTACGTCCCTAAATGATCCTAAAATTACTGCTTATGAAGCCATTCCAAAAGAAGTATTTGTGATCTAATATATAATTTTAACCTAATATGCAACGAAAATGCAAACACACACGGTACCAGTTAGAAACTACATTTGTATTTTCGCGCATCACGATGATCAACGCCAAACAACTATTATATAAAAAAGAATGACCAAAACCCAAAACAAAATATACTTATAACATGTACAACCATACAACAATGGCCGAGAATATAGAGTACTATCGTGAGAATAAACGTTGTACCTGTGATGTTGCCAACCCTTGACGCATCAACTTTCGCAGGGGTCGTACACACACTGGGATATTATTACAGGACCGTGGAGGAGAGTGAATACGTTGTTTTTTTACTTCTTTGAAGTTTAACAAACTTTAAGTCTCAAAGAAACTGATTGGTGTAGTGATCTACTTGAAAATACAACCAATAAGTAGAGAGAGAGAGAGAATACGATATATCTGGTTTGGCATGTGTGGCTTATACCATCCGTACATCCAGTTGGGAATCCACGACATTTGTACTATTACTCTAGTATAATCCTTATGGTGGACTACAAAACGTATTTCAACTTTGCTCCATCGATATGCACTAAGATCAACACTCACTAAGAAGAGCTATTCCCTACGGTATTCCGTCCTCGAAAACCACCCACAAGAACCCGTGATTCGACTTAATCTTAAGACCACTAAGATCACTAGGACCACTAAGAACTTCCCTTTGGAAGTTTACCAAAACCCCACTAAATCACCCAATGATCTAGGCTTGTTCACAAAGATACAAGTCTTCCTTTACAACTAAATTAAATGATAGTTGTTTGTTATAATCAAGTTCTAATCTAACCTAGAGACTCGATTCTAGTAGAAAGGGTATAAGAAAGAAGACCCTCAACTTATAACATACATGTGTGGATTAGCTACTTGTGTGTCTCCCTTGTGAAATAATATGTTCTTTTAAAGATGATAGATGAGAAAATTAGAACACAAGAGGTGTTAGACTTAGAGGATAGAAGAAGATAAAAATAGAGAAAGAAAGAATGGCAAGAGGTGAAGAATACAAGAGCCAAGGAGGGGTATTTATGGGCCAAACACCTAAAATGGTAAAAACCATTTCGAGCCTGGCGCGCTGCCCATGCGCCAGCGCGCGACCAGCGACCAGAAACCCGTCTTGGTTTTTGGGTTTTTGGCATTTTAAAAACCCGTTCTTGCTAAACCCCCAATTGTACTTCATGCTTTTACCTTTACATTATTCTTAGACTCAAGGTCAGCCGAAATGTTTGTGAAGTGTTTAAAAGAGATTTTAAAGATGTTTGTCCAATTTCAAAGAGAAAGGAGAGAATCATTGGACAAATGTATATTGGGTATTACTCAGGTGTACTTGGATTAGTTAGAAACTAACCATTGTTGAGTGAGTAAGTTGGCATCGTTAAGAGTGAAAGAATATCCCAAAGAATATTCCAAACTTGGGGACAAAATAGGGATGTTTTTTTGGGTAAAGGGTTTCCTCGGTAAATGTATTACTAAAAAAACAATTCAGTACAAAGGATGTGGGTGAGTCCCAAATCTCAGCCCGTCTAACATAGCATAAAAGCAACATAACAAGCAACAACTACTCCATAGCAGGATACTACTAAGACTAGATCATAAATGACCTCAACAAACATCAAAAAAATCTATTTCTTCTTTCTGCCACGGACCGTAATATCAATATCATCACAAATATGATTGTAAGTGCCACGGCAACAAATTATCGATTCTCGCAAAAAATCGACATCAAACCGTCATAATCATCATTATCCGGATAAGAATCCCTCCATTGTTCCAACAAGCTATTAGTACCATAACCTTTAGCACTTCCATCTTTACAACTCGTTGAAATCCTTAAGTTAGCAGTTTCATCAAATACCACTTCCACTTCACTATCACTTTCCACAATACCTGTAGGAACTAGCGGGTTCTCGTTATTATCCAATAGCCTAAGTTTACCTTCATAAATTTATCGTTCTATTTTATCGATTTTCTCAGCAATATGAGTATTACTAGCAAACTCCCCTCATTATCGAAAATTCAAAAAAGGATCCACTTGAAGTAGCCCCATTATTTACCAAATTAGTAGTCCCCCCATTGGTACCAAACTCCACATCATTATCGACCGAATTAAGAACATCAAATGGATTTGAATTACTAACCTCAATAGTAGGTTCCACACCTTTCTTCTTATTACCACTAGAACTAGCATTAGGCTTTTTGGGAACAGGTCGATATTCTTTTTGAGGTTTAAAACCCATTTTTGGACCAACCGGAACACCTCGAGAAGTTTGACTAGGCTTCTTCACAGTCTTCTTCTCACCAGCACCTGTATTCTTCGGACATTCCTCATGAATATGTCCAAAAACCTTACAAGACGAACACCTAGGAGGTTTCCACTCATACTCAACACGGACATTACATGTATAATGGCCCTCCCTAGTAATTTTAGGCATAGCCACGACAATGTTATCTTTCAACTCCACATCAGCTCGAAGCTCAATCATAACTCTAGCATAGCTTGACCTACCCCAAGATTGCATGCACATATCAGATGTATAAGAGTCAAGCATTAGAGGAGTACCCAGTTTAGTAGCAATGGCACTCAAGCCATCCTCGCTGAAGGCCGTAACAGGTACACCATGGAGTTTAACCCAAACTGAAATAGTACTAACATCTTTCAATAGGTTCTCATCCAGATGCCATTTCTTCAGGATAAGCGGGTTATTCTGAATAAACCATGGACCATTTTCAAGCATAGCATCCAATCCGTGCATGGAGCTAAATTGAAAGGAGAATAATCCATTAGACGAGCTGAACATTGAGCGAACAAGCCCATATTTACCCCAAGTATTCCTAACATAGTTTGCAACAACAGGGTATGCCACCTTCTTTCCCAAGAAAAAACCATAAGCAGTATTAGCAAATCGTGCATTAATAGCACAAATAGAATCTACCAAAACAACCACATCAATCCCATTACCTCCAGGTGTAAACAAAGTACGAACATACACCTTCTTCCCATTTGGTTTACTAGTAGCAGTAGCATACAAGGGCTTACCGGGAGCATTACGAGTTGAATTAGCTTCCTACATAGGTAGTGGTGGGTTCGGTCCCACATCTGGAGTATTCACCACAGGACATTCCATCGCAACAGTCTCCTTAACCACATGACTTTGCACTAAATAAGTTTAAGCCACCAAAGGAATTTACACCTCCATTGCCACATGTTCATCAATAACAGACGGTGAGACTACCTCCTTAAGTAGATTAGCATCAGATTTCGTAAACAAACCAGTGCCCGCATCCATGTTCGACTTCGTCCTATCGACTAACTTAACCCCTGTCGAAACTTGCTTCTCCTTCACACCCCTCCTAACCCCACTCCCCTTTTGACTCAAAAACCCTCGCTCCATATGCAAACCAGTAGTAACTAATCACCCAGCAGTAACAACCAATCGCCTATAACAAAAAACCTTAAGCACAGCAGACCATCATAACAAATTGACAATAGTAAATTATATTAATGATCGCATAAAAAGAATAAACCCTTGCAAGGTTTAATATATAGCAATAATAAAAATCCAATAAACTTAAATAATGAACGATTATATAACCCTACAACCGAATAGGATAGATAGCAACCATTAATAATGAAAAAGAGAGCATCAATCAGATTTCATCTACGTGATTTAAATAATCAAGCAATTATAAAGGAATCGAATGAATGTAAAGATAAGTCAGTTAAGTGATTTGATCGATTAAGAGATTAATTGCTCTGATTCAGCTTGGTCGCCAGAGGGGGATACGATTAGGGTTTGCGATTGAGGGGGAAATTTGAATTTCAATTCAAATTGTGTTGTGAGCGTGTGCATGGGTGTGTGTAAGTTGGCATGATATGAGGGAGCCAAACATTTTAAGTTCAAATTTGAAATTTAAATGTTAGGAAGGGTGAGTTGGCAAAGTGTGTAGAGGAAGATTGGTGAAGTGTGTGTGATTTTGGAATTTCAAACTTGAGAGTGTGTGAGTGAGTATATAGAGAAAGCTTTAAGTGTGTACGTGTGTAATTTGAAATTCAAATGAGAATGTGTGTGAGTGAGGAGAATGTGTAGAGAATTTGTGGGTGAGAATGATATAATTAGACATATAGGATCCTATGTTGGAATGTAGGAGACAACAAGTACAAGAGAGTACATTATATAAGGGAATATGAGTTGTCACATGTTAATATAAGCTTGGGAAGGTTTAGAAGGTGAAGGCTTAAGGATGTGAAGAAATTAAAGAAGATGATAATCAAAGGAGTGATTATAAAGGTGAATTATATTGCCATTAAGAGAGAAAAAAGTTAGGCAATAATGAATAAGGAATGATTTGGGAAGTGGAATAATGTTTATAAGAATGTTATGATTGTATAGGAGAGTGTGTATAATCATTTGTTAGGAAGAGAGGCTTAACAAATGATTAAAGGAATGTTTAGTGGGGAGTGGTGTGCAAGAAGTATGGGAGTTTGTAAAACATTTGATTGTGGAAAGTGGTAAAGATCAAAGTATAATTAACTTTCAATTACCACAAACTTAAATAGTCATTAAGACTTAATCCATGTTTATTAACAGTGGACATGATCAATAATCATCTTGATGCAAACAGGCTAAGCACTTTGTATCTTAAGTAAAGCATATCCCGTTAAGGGAAAGGATGCATTTACACAAAGTGGCATTTGACTTAGTTTGACCAATAAGAGAGTAAAACCCGTTACGTGATCAGAGACAATGTAAATCCGAATTAAGGTCAAATAAATACTTTCGTTTGATTGTATGTTGAAAGTATGATTATACTAGGTTTAGAAAAGAGTTTTAGCCTTGGCTATAGAAAATTGATAAAGAAATAAGTTGGCGTTTTGTTGAAAATAAGAGGACTTGTTTTATCTCCTTTATAAGTCTAAACCTAGTTTTGATTGTTTTCGATTACTCAAGTACCATGTACATACCTTTATAAGCCTGGCGCGCTAGCCATGTGCTGGCACATGACCAGCGTGCCGCAACTATTGTTCCAGTTTGACGGTTACTGGCTATCATTTATGATTTTAAGTGTTGCAAAAGTTTATTTTTCATCGTTAAAACATAGAGGAAATCTTTGTCACACCCAGCCAAGGCGGAAACACGAGGCGTAACATCATGGATATCATCACAACACAATGGTGTCAACAATAGAGAATCACTACATGCATAACTAAATATAAAAGACACGATTTGTCATGACAATACCGAAAACAAAAGAATGGCATCTTGTATTAATGAAGAAGGGGTCTCATTAATACAAATACAATGTATCACAACCTTATAAGATCTAATAACATTCAAGAATTCATGAAAACAATTATGAAATAAAATCAAATAAGAACTTCCAATGCCATCCTAATGGTCTCTCTAGCCACTTTTATTAACTTCATCACCTTCATAACGCTCACCTGAATATGATGCTTAAAACTTCAACATAATGGTTGGTGAGAGTCATAGGTTTTACGACACCAACAAAATATTTAAATCAATTACTGTGATTATAAAAAAAATAAAACATGGCAGGACAATTAAGCTGGCTATTATACATGCTAGCAGGCATGCAACTAATAATCACCATTGGAACGGAACGTGTCCCCCGATCCAAACCACAAAATATAGTCATGGAGAGGAATGCTATCCCCAATCCCAGACTCTTGGTACCGTATCCACACAATATCATACCCACACAAAGTAGGCGAAACCTCATACCCACAAAGTAGGCGAAAACTAATGCAACATCATACAACATGCATCACATAACATATAATAGCTACATAAAAGTCCATTCATAAATTAAACCACATAATCACAGCAATTAAAACATTTCAAAACATATTTTGTATCATTTCCATCCCAAGAAAACATAGTAAAATGAGACTATGAAACTCACCTGATGCTCAGCTACTTCACAAAATCTTGCACACAATCTAAACATAACAAAAACACAAGTTACACTCGGTTAGGCTAATGCCCAAGCCAATATAATAATCATATGATGGACTTCTAAACCTTACACTAAGTTTATAATCCTTTAAGTACATCTCCCACATCATTTTCATATCTTATATGACTTTATTTATTAACTTTCACTTTTACAGTTTCTGGCTGAATTTTATAGTCACTTTATGACCACAAATAAAATACCAAAATACCTAATTGATGGTTCTCCTTACATTCCTAGTTCCCCAATGAGTTGTGAGCTACTATGATTTTTTAGAAAAAATAATATTAAGTGGAACTATTTTATAAAAATTCATCTTTGCAAAGTACTCAAATTCGGACCTGAACGCGCACTGAAAAGTTTGATTTTCTTAAAAATACTTAGAAACACTTTTAGACTTAGCCCTTTGATCTGGAGTTAATAGACACCTAAAATATGACTCATGAATTTTGGGTAACCCTTATTTTACTTTTAAGTAGGGATTTTATTCCCCGAAATCAGACCCAAATCTAACCTGAATTTACTGTTTTAACAACTTTTCTTATGAAAATTATTTGACTAACTTCCCGACCTCAAAACCTTTCGGGGCTGGATCTTTTGAAAACTAGACTCTCTGAACTTATCAATAGATATAAGATTCATAATAAAACACGTTATCATCATTGAGATAACATTCGAACAAGATGACTCCAAATTCTGATCAACCCTAACTTCAATTCTATTGCGTTCTAACTCTAACCGAATACATCAAAACGCATATAATATATCCGTAAACACTTCTAATTAGGTTTAACATCATTAATTTACAAATTTATATAAACCCTAATTTATCCATCACTTTATTGTTACATGAATTAAAAAGAAAGTTAAAACAATTAGAGTTTATAAACATACCTTAATCCTTGATTCTTGAAACCTTAAATCACCAAATTGATCTTTAAAAACATCTTTTTTTTTCTTTCTTCTTGGTTTGATCGACCGGATATAAAAAAATAAGGGATGAGGGTTTGTATTTATAGTGAAAAGAAGAAGGTTTAGATAATTACCTAATTAGAGTTGTAGTTGGACTAAACTTTGTTTTTCTTTTCTTCTTTCTCTCCTAAACCCGGTCGAACAACACCTCTTTATATTTTTTTATTTTTTTATTTTTATTATTTACACAAAAACCTTTTAATTTTGTTATTTTTATAAAAGGACTGCTGATGTAAAAGGCACAAGTATGCCGGTTTTATTATCAAGTGCGGCGCACTTGTCAGCGGGTTTTAATGCAAGTCATTTATTAGGGATGTGCGCGCACTTTTATCCAAGTGCGGCGCACTTTCTGCGTTAGTTACTAAAAATCATCAATGATGCAACTCTTGAATTGCCCAATCATCACTATAAATAGAAGCACGAATTTGGAGAAGAAAAATCATTCACAACAACAACATTCAGTTCACAACACATACTAAATCATTCTCCAAGAGTTGGAGAAGTTCTTAGGAAGATTTGAAGGGTAAACCTTCATCTTCATCTTTTTTCGGGTAGAAGAGCAAGTGAAGTGTCCTTTAAACTCAGAAGTTTGGAGGTGCTAGTTGTCATTGTTTCTCTTTCCTTAGAAAGGAATTGTTAGATTAGAACTTTTGTTCTTGAAATTTGGTAAAAACATGTTTCCATCCTTTTATAATATGGATTTTGGATTTATCATACTTGATGAATATGTTGCCACTATGATTGTTGAGTAGATTAACATGTTTGGTTAGGGGCTCTATGGATATTATAGATCAAACTTGACTCTTTGAATGAACTTTTGATATAAATACTATAAGCTTGATGTTTTTGAACTTAGACTCTTTAATTTTCGTTTGGTCACCACTTATCCCGGATATAGGTCGAAAGACTCCGGTTAAGTGACTGATTTCCAAGTTGTTTGTCTATAACAACTAGACCTTAGCCTTGTGAGGATTGGCTAAGTAAATGAAAATTAACCTAAGTGCAAAAGGGTTTAACGCTAAACCACATATTCTAACAACTTGGTTTTAGTCAGCTTATATTACTCATCATCAAACACGGATCACACTTAAAGCATTTTCATAATTAAAGATAAAGGCCGAAAGGGTTTTTCATTATGAACAATAGAAGATCTTTTTAAGCAACTAAACATTCTTAAATCGATTATAACTACATTCGTGAATCATTCATCTACTCAAGTTTATCTATAATATTTCTTGTTCCTTAACCAAACATGTCTTTTAATTGAATTAGACCATTATCTTTAGACCCGTGACAATCTATAAGATAATCCTTTTTCGTAATATTATCGACTTTGTCTTAGAATTGCCAATCTCCTGTGGAACGACCTGACTTACCTACAATACTATATTACAAACGAGGGTTATACTTTACCCGTGTGTTTTCATATAATTGTCTGGTATTTTCAGTCTTATAAATTTAAAGCTTTTGAAACACATCAAAGTTTTTGGCGCCGCTGCCGGGGATTAAAAACATTTTTCGATAAAGTCATTTTTTTAATATTACAAACCCAAATTTTAAAAATCGTCGTACCGTTTTCTGGCAAACGGAAACCATTTTATTGTTACTGCTTCAGAAAGTGCGCCGCACTTACCCAAAGTACGCCGCACTTTGCTTGTTAATTGAGAAAAGAAGTTGGAATTAAAGTAACTTGACCATAACCAAAAACCCAAAGAACCCCATAATCTGTAATTTAACTTTTTGAATGAGGAATATATTTCCAATATTGATAATTGTTAAATTTATATATAACATGTGTTTAAAAATGAAAAAATAAAAAAAAATCATTTTCTTATTAGCTTATTTGGTTAATTGTCTACATAATTGCTTATGTTCCTTATGTGTTAAAAACCTTCTTAAGAAATTCATGATAGCTAGATTAAGTCTTTTTGATAAAACTGTGCAACTAAAGAATAAAACAAAAATTAGGAATAAGATTTCCAGAAGTGCGCCGGTGTTTCTGGAAAATAAAGAAGGGTTATTAACTTTTCAGAAAGTGCGTCGCACTCTTCCAAAAAACAGCCGCACTTTTCTGTCTGAACCAAATTAGAATGCAAAAAATTCATATTTTACAAAGGGATTGTTTGAAATGAAGATTGCTATGTGCTTATTAATATTATGTAAGTGTAGGAAGTTGTTTATATATGCTCTAACTAACCCACTAATGTTTATTTTAATATTATATTGTTTTAAAAGTAATATGGGCTCGAGTATGGGAAAGATGTGCCTAGGAAAGGACGTAATTGAAATCTCTAATGACCAAAATGAAGGGTCAAGAAATTAGGATTCACCTGAATACAAAGATACAACAGGAAGTGGAGGAAAGAAAGAACCTGAAGCTTTGGTCTTTCACAAAATGGACACTGAAGAGGATAGTGATCGGTATATTGCACAATGTTTTATGAATGGTTTATATGCATCAGATGGAGAGATCAATTTGGAAAAGAACGATAACTTAATCTCAAAGGACTACGCAGTCAAACTTTGTCTTGAGTATGAGGTTAGGAAAGGAAAGACGTTGGTTAAGAAGGAGTTGATGGTGTTACTACGTGGGGAAATTTACTTTGCTCAATTCATCATAAATCCTGAAGAGGATGAATTTGAGCCAGGATTAATTTTCAGAAGATCATTCTTGCGTTCTGCCAATGCAATAGTAAACTTTGGGGAAGGCACTATTACAATACAACCTGACTTTGACCCTTTTCTTTTAAGCAGTGATGAAGAATGGAACCCAAATCTTGATAACTTAGAAACGTTGCTTGACTTTGACTTTGATGAGGTACCACAGACAAAGACCGATCTCCCACTATGTATCACAATGGCAAGGGAAGTAGGAAATACAAGAAAATAATGGAAAACATCATGTACTTTAATAATGGTGCTGGACCATCTTCATCCGTTCGAACACCCTTAACCCAAGAGGAAGCGAAAAAGAGGGCACTTGCCCACAATATTAGTATGAGGTATGAAATGCTAGAAGAAGTGAGGCCGGTAATAGAAACATTGGCCTATAATGACAAATACAGAAAGTTGTTGGACGAAATCTGGGCCGACAAAGTCATATTAGATGGAAAGATTAAACCAGAAGAAGAAAGAGAAATGGTAAAAGTGAAAGGACAGATGCTTAAGGAAAAGAAAGATCCAGGGACGTTCATATATCCAATTAGGCTGGAAGGCCTAATCAATGAAAACGCTCTCGCTGATACAAATCAAGGATCTGACATTAACACCATGCCATACAGAATCTATGAACAGCTGTGTAGGAATGATATCATGAAAGAAGACAAAAGCATAACAATGATTAACTATACAGAAGCTGAAGTAACTGGTCGGCTAATAAATGTTTTGTGTCAAGTTGGATTCACTACTCTATCTGCCAAGTTCTTGATTTTGGAAATACCTGTAGATCGGGACGCACCCATCGTAGTGGGTCGTGGATTCCTTGATACAATTAGAGGTAATATTGACATTCCAAATAGGATATTAACTACTTTTGATGGACTTAGTCGTCAAACCTTTAGAGCTGCTAGATTAGAAAAAAATAAAATTGCTAAGAGCGACTCAGATGATGAAAAAGACTACGTGATTAAGAGGAATGAAATGGGAACACCAATGCACAATTCCGAACCAATCGGATACCAAAATAACACCAACCCTGCTGAAAACATGACCTTGTCAACTCTTGAATCAGTAATAAACCAATTTAGAAAAATCAGCGTGTGGAAAAAAGCTATAAGTTTCCTAGGATCACTCCCCGTTAAACTAAGAGATGTTGAATGGAAGCCCGATTACAAATTATGCTACTCTAACCCTGAGTTAGCAACTGGGCAATGGAAGACTGAGATTCGTTTAACCGACCCCTATGGAAATATCTACATGCAAGCTTTTATGACAAAACCCACAAAAAGGAAATTATCTAAATATCACAAATTGAGTGACATAATGTCACCAAACTGGTTCGTCGAGTGAGCTTTGGAAGCAAGAATAAAGAAGGAAGAGTTTGTGCACTCCCAAAATGATGTTTATCGTACTTTAATTTTACTTTTTGTCATATGCATATCTAAATAATAAATCAATTGTATTTAATCCATTATGGATTATACTTTGATGTACGGGGACTACCCCGATATTAATAAATGAAGATTTTGGTGAATTAATTTACATTTTAGTTATTATAATTAATAAAAAAATATAATATAAAAAAAGGGGGGCCAAGTTCGCCGCACTTAGTAGAAGTGCGCCGCACTTTCAGATATTTCTGGAACAAAGCTTATAAAAGAAGTTTTTCGACTCATTATAAATACCACACTAAAAAACATAGACACCGCTGAGTTTCTAATCAAAATCGAAGAAAAGATTCTAAAAACCAATCCACCAACTTCTTAATCATGCCAAGGGTATGTTTATTTTGTTCCTTACTATTTCTTATCATCAAATCCCCATTCTAACTATGGTTTAGGTGTTTATATGAAATTAAAGTTTTAAGAAAATTATGAAATTATGCCAATAGAGTTTGAATAGGACTAGGATTATGCCTTATTATTAAGAATTAAGAGATGTTATCAGAAACCCTTGAAAAAATCCAGGTTTAACTATTTGAAATTAGTGTTTAGATTGAAATAAAATTATTAAAAACTCGAATTTTTTTAATAGAGCAGGAAGTGCGCCGGTTTTGGTTTAAAAACCGCCGAAACCCCCCAGGGGGTGGGGGGGGGGGGGGGGGGGGGGGGGGGGGGGGGGGTGGGGGGGGGGTGGGGGGGGAGGGGGGGGGGGGGGGGGGGGGGGGGGGGGGGGGGGGGGGGGGGGGGGAGGGAAAAAAAAAAAAAAAAAAGGAAAAAATATAAAAAAAAAAATATTATATATAATAAAATGGGGGGGGGGGGGGGGGGGGGGGGGGGGGGGGGGGGGGGGGGGGGGGGGGGGGGGGGTATAATATTTTTATATATAATCATATATATAATATATTATTATTTGGTTTATTTTTATTTTTTTTTTTTTTTTTTTTTTTTTTTTTTTTTTTTTTTTTTTTTTTTTTTTTTTTTTTTTTTTTTGTAAATTTTTTTTTTGTTTTTTTTTTTTTTTTTTTTTTTTTTTTTATTTTTTTTTTTTTTTTTTTTTTTTTTTTTTTTGGGGGGGTTGGGGGTTTTTTTTGGGTTTTTTTTTTTGTTGTTTTTTTTTTTTATAGGGGAGTGGTGGTTTTTAATAAATAGGAGTGGAGGGGAAAATTCACAGCTAGTATGTGGGAGCGTCAATGGTTAAAAAGAATGGTTATGAAGTCTTATAAGGAATCAAAACAGTTACATATATAGTAATATTGTCGAACGAATGATAGAGCATTTTTTTTTTTGGTAGAGTTGGGATGGGAACGTCAGTGCAGACATCATGAGCTGTCATCCCTTCCAGAACGCGCTAGAAAGTTGAAACCCGTTGAAGAAGCATACTCCCAAGGTTCACTACGAAGTCTTGAATTGAGTGGTTATAGTAGAGAAGCAAAGTCTCGTTATAACACTAAGTTGGCATTTTTGCTTCCGAAACTTATTTATTCACTACAAATTGTGGATTGGCAGCTGTTACACAAAATTGGTTGTGGAGAGAAAATAGATAACATGTTAAAGATTAGTCTGAAAGAAGCTGAATCCGGTGAGGAAATATTCTTTTATGTGGCTTGGGTAAGGGCTTTTAACATCCGTGAGCCTATCTACCCAGAACTTTGCCGTGAATTCTATGCTACTTATGAGTTTGATGAAGTATGCGCGGATGATGAGTTACAGTCAAAGAAGATAATCAGTTTTAGACTAGGAGGACGTGCTCATAGTCTAACTTTGTTAGAATTTGCTAGGAGATTGGGATTGTATCATGCTGACGAATTGGAGGAAGAAGGTTTTGATACTTATTTTCAAGGAGGTTTGAGAAGTGATGAAAACTTTAATGCTAGAGAATATTGGGAAAGGATTAGCACAGATAGGGACTTACATTTGTCTAGGAGCTCAATCACTTCTGTTAGATTCTTGATTCTCAGAGTGTTGCATAAAATGATCCCTTACGGATTATGTCAAAGGACGACTAGATATGAGAAGATTCAGAGGAATGATCTATGGTTGTTAAGTATGTTTGAGGCTAGACATCAGAATGGGTATGCAAATGTGGCTTGGGTGATTGCAAAATGGATAAAAAGAAAGGGAGCTGGAAGTCAGAAGGACAGTCAGATTTGTTGTGGTCAGTTCATTTCAAAGATTGCTAGGAAGAGCAGAGTTTTGACTGAAGAGATAGTACATACCCTGAGTACTCCGGTTTACTGCAGAGATTTAGACAGGACTACCCTGAGAGAGTTGATCGACTCTGAGGATAGATTAATTCCTGATTATTCCAGTTAATGATGTTCTCGAGATTGCCGCCAGAGAGCTCCAAGAGTTCAGCGAGCTTCGATGCAGGATTTATATGAGCGTATGGGTAGCATGGAGATCAGACAGGAGGCGATAGAGAGGATGGAGTACAGACAGGCTTATCACTGGGATAGGTACCAGGGTGTCTTTGAGCACATGGCAGGAGTTTATAATGTTCCGTTACAGGGTGATTACAACCCACCTGGTTATGCTCAGCCCCAGTATGACAAGTACTACTAACAGTACTATCCACAACAGCATGATGATGAGGAGAACGAGTAGTTGGATATGTGATTATGTGTGTTTCAACACATGTGTTTCAAAAACAATATTATTATTATTATTATTATTATTATTATTATTATTATTATTATGTGTAAATGCCTCTGTTGGCATTAAAAACAATATTTTTAAAACTTATTAATTAGAATAATTATTATCATACATATGTTTTGGAGTATGTAAATTTAAAACAGGTGAAAGGAGCTGAAAAAGATGAATGCAAGCAAGAGATTTAGAGGATACGCAATACCCAAAAAGTTATTTCATTTCCCCTATTTATCTTTTCTCTATAATCTTTCGCATTAGGGACAATGCTCATATTAAGTATGGGGGAAGATAACCTGGAAAAGTGAAAACATTCATAAAAAATTAAATTTTTATGATCATAAGCAATCTGACTCGAGATAGATAACGTTACTAGCATATTATGCCATCAATTAAAAGTGAGGTTCGCCCTTAGACTTTAAGATTTCGGGTATCCATCTTTGATACCCAAGATAATTGATGCCTTTAACCTGTTCGAGTTAAGGTTTGATTACAGTCATATATGTCTATTCCGTCGTTACGGATGTGTACGTATGGTCTTTGTCACTTTTTCTGGAACAGTGGTATCGGTTGAAAATTATGAGTGTGCCGGTGATTTGTAAATTCTAGAACTTGTGCTTGAAATCTTTTCGAGACCGCAGTAAGATCACGCTTGCGTGATATAAACATTTTTCTGATTAAGAGGTATTATTAAAATGGAAAATATAAATGAATTACTTTGTTGAAAAAAACTTTTTAATTAAATCATATGAAATTTTATCCGTTCGAAGTGTTGCGCGTAACTGCAAGTGTTCTTATCATAAGTATAAGGGGAAGCAAATTCCCCCAAGATTATCATAAAAAATAGAAGAAGTCTGAATGTTTGAGTATTACCAAAACAAAGAAGTTCGATGGAACAACGGATAAGATGGACTATTATTTAATTATAAATTTTTTTTACAAAACAAACCCGAAACTTACTAGTATGTAACCTCTTTCGAAGATAATGTCCGGTGCTTACGCCATGTCGGTGGAGTTTAGTTTCTAGTACAAGCTTATGGTAATTTTTACATTTCATGACTGCGCGTTTGAGTGACTCCCGTTTATTACCCTTATCACTAAATTGAGCGTGAGTGAAAAATAAAACTTATCTGAAATTTTGTGAGTTGCTTTGTCGCGTTATCTGTGCTTATGATTTCTAATCTGATGAAACGAAATTCTTTCGCTTTGATTGCTTGAGGGCAAGCAATAAGCTAAGTATGGGGGGATTTGATAACGCTCTAAATATACATAAATATCCCTTAGAAATGCGAGAAATATATGTACTAACGCAATAAATATTGCAAGAATTGGCATTTGCTATGTAAATATTGTTTCAGGACCAAATATGGAAGGAAGGACTTAAACATGCAAAAAATTTTTACTATACAACTAATATTCGTCAAAAGAAGGATCTAGAAAAGGACTGCTGATGTAAAAGGCACAAGTGCGCCGGTTTTATTATCAAGTGCGGCGCACTTGTCAGCGGGTTTTAATGCAAGTCATTTATTAGGGATGTGCGGCGCACTTTTATCCAAGTGCGGCGCACTTTCTGCGTCAGTTACTAAAAAATCATCAATGATGCAACTCTTGAATTGCCCAATCATCACTATAAATAAAGCAAACGAATTGGAGTAGGAAAATCATTCACCACAAACAACATTTATATCACAACACATACTAAATCATTCTCCAAGAGTTGGAGAAGTTCTTAGGAAGATTTGAAGGGTAAACCTTCATCTTCATCTTTTTCCGGGTAGAAGAGCAAGTGAAGTGTCCTTTAAACTCAGAAGTTTGGAGGTGCTAGTTGTCAGTTGTTTCTCTGTTCTTAGAAGGAATTGTTAGATTGGAACTTTTGTTCTTGAAATTTGGTAAAAACATGTTTCCATCCTTTTATAATATGAATTTTGGATTTATCATACTTGATGAATATGTTGCCACTATGATTGTTGAGTAGATTAACATGTTTGGTTAGGGGCTCTACGGATATTATGGATCAAACTTGACACTTTGAATGAATTTTATGATATAAATACTATAAGCTTGATGTTTTTGAACTTAGACTCTTTAATTTTCTCGTTTGTCACACTTATCCTGGAAAAATAATAGGTCCGAAAGACTTCGGTTAAGTGACTGATTTCCAAGTTGTTTGTCTATAACAACTAGACCTTAGCCTTGTGAGGATTGGCTAAGTAAATGAAAATTAACCTAAGTGCAAAAGGGTTTAACGCTAAACCACATGTCTAACGAACTTGGTTTAGTAAGCTTATATTACTCATCATCAAACACGGATCACACTTAAAGCATTTTCATAATTAAAGATAAAGGCCGAAAGGGTTTTTCATTATGAACAATAGAAGATCTTTTTAAGCAACTAAACATTCTTAAATTGATTATAACTACATTCGTGAATCATTCATCTACTCAAGTTTATCTATAATATTTCTTGTTCCTTAACCAAACATGTCTTTTAATTGAATTAGACCATTATCTTTAGACCCGTGACAATCTATAAGATAATCCTTTTTCGTAATAATTATAGGGTTAATTGCCTAAAAATGTATTATACTTGCCACTTTTTGTCATTGTATGTAGACAACTATTTTTTTTGCCATTGTGTCGCTCAACTTTTGAATTCGTGCTATTGTGTGTATTCTGCGACTATTTCTGCATGTAAAATGACCATTTTACCCTTCAAAATTTAAAAAAAGTGAGGGTAAAATGGTCACAAAATACACACAATAGCATGAATTTAAAAGTTGAACGACACAATGGCAAAAAAATAGTTGTCTACATACAATGACAAAAAGTGGCAAGTATAGTACATTTTTAAGCAATTAACCCTTTTATTAATTACACAAAAACCCTTTAATTTTGTTATTTTTATTAAAACCTTTATTTATTTAGACATCATTCTAGATAAACTAGTTTTAAATATCTAAAAATAAATTCACTTCATACTTTATTTCTCAAACTTAATAATACTAAAATTTACTAACTAAATTTCTAAACTAAATTTTCTATTCTCGCGAATTCCTATTATCTATATACGTATACATATACATATAAATATGTACACACATAAAATTTTACCATCATTTTCATTGTCACTAAAATGTTAACAAAATGAAATACCCATAACAACCATAACTTCAATCACAAGGAGACGATCACGCTCCATTGATTGGTAACCAAACTCACATAAGATCACATAAACACATAATTATTATAACACATAATGATGCTCAAGTCCATACTAACGGTTTGACTAACCTGCTCAAAGCATAATTGTCACAGTATCCCCTCCTTAGGGAAATCTCATCCCGAGATTTAACTAGTAGGTTCAACATCATCATCAACAAACAATCAGGAATACTTAGCTTTCATATGGTCCTCACGTTCCCACGTGAACTTAAGGCCACGCTTTAAATCTCATCTAACTTTCACGATCGGAAACCCACTGCTTACAACTTCGCTTGCCTTTATAAGGGTACAAATAGCAGCATAACAACTCTAAGCAAAAATAACATCCAACTACATGAACATCACTCGTCTTCGAGGAAACTCGTCAAAAACCTTAAGTTGTGTAACAACGTCATTCATAACCTAACCCCGCAACTCATCAAACAAGAATTGTCTTGGAACTAAGTTATGAGTTGTTACAAAGCTTAACATTTTTGAAGAATCGGCTTGACTTCGAGTTTATTCAAAATATAACATTAACCAAACCACCTCAGAACATTCAAGGGTGCACTAAAGTATACCAGTAACCCTATGTACCCAACTTTAATTAGTACTTCCAACAATAGCTTGCTCAACGAGCAAATGTGGATACTTAGTTTTAATGAAATCCTAATGACCTCGCTTCGAGTTCCAGTTGGTTCTAATGGATTAACTATCGGAATCCTACGCTTCAAATTTTAAAACCCTCCGATCGATAATCTCAAAGCGTTCTCAGCAAAACAAAGAGTTTTGTTCTACAGGATATTTCTTCTAAATGCACATGACAGATTTGTTATCGCTAACACAGAGAGATCTTAAATTTGAAAAAATCAAATAGTATTAAATTATTGAGAAAGCTTAATCAATAGGTATAGGATTTAAGATCTCAATGGTCCATATACTTGGTGCTAACATTTTTTCTTTCCAAAATGCAAATCTGCCAAGACGACACTTCTAAACATCACTTTATCTACATACTTCAATATAAATGTTTTACGCATATTGTACATCATAGCTTCTTTTGGCAATCTTAGCCGCTTTGAAGCTTTTTTTAATCTACATACCTTTCTCATTATTGTTTCTTGTACAAATCTGATCCAAATCGACCAATTTTCTCCATTTCAGCCAAAGAAATGTGACTACCTTCCTTCCATACAACGCTTCAAATGAGACCATCAATCATTGAATTGGATAATTCTTATTTAGAGACTCAGTTAAGGGTAGATGAGTATCTAATTACAACAAAAAAAAAATCAACAAGCACGTTCTCTACTTATCTTTCTAATCTGAATTGGTATGCTCAACTTTGTTCGTCGTTTTTGAGGATGATAGTATGGTTCGATGTTTTTGCTGTTGTTCATGCTTTTTGCAATGTCTACCAAAGCTGCGATCAGTAATCTTCCACCACGATCTGAGTGATCGACCACATGACATATTCTTGTTAATATCTATTGTGTAAAGTCTCGCAATTTCCATTTTAAACGCTTTTCGCTTACTACCAAGTAATTGGGCATTATTAGTCAGTCTATCGGCTATTACCCAATTCGTATCATAACCCAATACTGATCTTGGCACCATCTGTTAATAAATTCCATAGTTATTATACTCTACTTCCAAAACTCGGGATCTCTAGTTGTGACAATTGAAACCGAAGGTCCTTTGATGTATCAGCATTCACCTTTAAACAAGCTAAACCCTTGTAAATAGGTGCAATATCATTCTCCATACATTGGCCACTATACATATCTTTCAGGTCATAAGTACGTCTTATACAGCTACCGTAATACAAGTACCTTGATGCTGAGCTCGTCTATCTATTAATGTCCTTACATACTTTATTAATGGAAACCCATAATAAATACATACCTCTTACCCTTCACTTCTTTCCATTAGTTGGTCACAGGCCACACAGCATTTCTGCTGACGCTTTCTCTACCTTGCCTACTTTGCATGAGTACTCCAACCTAATCCTTGATTACGACGTGTCATTAGTAAAACTATCAACTTTTGGATCCTAGCACAAAATTAAATACTTTTTAATAATTCTCTATATAATCAGACATCATCATTTTAATAATTTTATCCTTCCTAATGGACAATATTGGTTTTGCATACCAGAAAATGGCACTTCAACGTTGAAAGGATCCTCTTGTCTCTTTGGCACACGCATACTCGAATATTTTGTTAGTGAGCAAGGGGTGCTTTAGCAACCTTAGCAGATATTGCGATTGAAAGTCGATAGCTAACTCGCTAATCTAAGATGATCTATCTCAGATGGGTCTTAGGTCCTTTTTATACTTAATTAGCTTTCATAATCTTAATAGAGTCCACATAAATTTTCATTGTTGTTAACCGTAGTCTGAGAAAGCACACTTTTGTAGACATTAATTCATATGAAAATTAGTGACAACCCAACTTTTACTTCTTTTGAACAACACAGGTGCTCACACCGGTGAGATGTGACTTAGTAGAATAAAAGTATAATCAATGACTTTAAAGGGTTATGAAATACCGAATCTAGGGTAGCAATACGATATCCGACTCAAAGGCTAGAAAACATCTTAAGGGATTTTCACATATGAATAGATGTGGATAAATGTCCATAAAAATGTGTATCCGGCATAGCGTGCGTTCGTTTGTACGAAACATTCTTTGGGCTATGAACTTCTTTCGACTCATAATTTGTTATATGAATTTTTCTGAATTTATATCGACCGCGGCAAACTTGATAAGCTAATAGTAATGAACCCTTAATCGCTTCCAAGAATTGATGACTTGTTAAATTCCTCGTTTCCAATGGCTTCTTCTTCGAGTCATGTATTTTTTTTCCTTTTAAGGATACTCGCGACATTTAATCCGTTCGCTTATGCACGTTGCATGTATTTGATGTTTTGACCTTTTCTGATTTAGTTTCCGCTGGAAACCTCGACGATGACTAGTCTATATCCTCATCTCTTCACAATTTAACCGAAGACGATTTAGACGAATTGAGCGCCGGGACGTCGCTCCCTAAAGGGGTAGATACTTTAACAACCCGAGTTTTTCGACGCGTACGACGGTCGCGAACCCGACGTCGTAAATATTATTTTACGAGTTTCCGTGAGCGAGAGTCGACATTTAAAATTTTATTTGTCGATAGTTAATATTTTCGTATTTTATTATGAAAATTTTGAAAAGATTTGGTTATTTTTATTTTTGACGTTTCGCGAATCGACGTTTGATCGCGTGTTCGTTAATCGTTTCGAGCCTCGTAAAAAAAAAAAAAAAATTTACGACGCATCTTGTAAATATTTTATTTATCATAAAATATTATTTTATGAACCGTGTCATTTTTCTATTTCCCGACCTTGGCCATGGCTCGCATTTTTAAGCTTGCGTTTTATTTAAATGGGTACAAGCTACATTTTATTTTAATGATACACAAAAGTATATAAAAAAAATTAATTAATTCTTGCATGCAAGCTAGCCCATAGCCGGGTGCTATGGGGCACACACAACACTCCACCTTTTGTTAAAATTGTGATTTCCTAAATTGGGGTAATAATTACTTGTAAGACTTTTCTTTTCTATACTTACACACACATTTGAAACAATG
>BQNB010098154.1:0-25222 GCA_026074375.1 Tanacetum coccineum
CATACATTACAAACTTTTACAGGACAAGTGGCGATATCTACCACTTTATACAATACTCTACATCATTGATTTTAAGACGTATCAACGAATAATCGATCCGTCATATAATTCCTTCGGTCTAAGCTCTTGTAATTATCTCCAAACTTTGCTTCTCTTTTTTGTTGCGATTTTTCTCATTTTTTGATTTTTTTAACACTACACTATAAAACTCGATGTAATTTCACCATTTTCACGATCATAATAACTCCGGATAATTCCTTCGATAATTCTTCGTTCTTTAGATGTACCAATAATTTCGTTGGTAGTAAAAATACATGAGTTTTGACTACTTTATACATTCCCATTTGCAACGTGCAAATTTCTTCCCATCCGTACCAAAGATAGAAAATTGACACAAGACTCAGGAAATACATACTTTACACTTTAAGCAACTAGAAACTAATAAATGGACATAATCTAACAGGGTAGCTAGGGTGTAAAGGTGTAACGAAACAGATAGTTGATGTAATTCCTAAATTACTGGCTCTAAGGGTTGTTCTAAGGGTATCTTACTCTTAAGATGAGAGTAAACAAAAGGTTTATACGGGGGTTAACTAACCAGTGTATATAGGTAATAAAACAACTATAAAGGTATTTGGTGTAATCTAAAATTTACCAATTTAAACAAGTTACTCCATCTAAATCTATAGTACTCATTATTGTGGTCTCGAATAGATATACCAAGCCAAGTTCTAAAGTCTACAACATCACCGGCACACTCATATTTTGTGGAATTTAGGTAAACATTTGGAAACAGATAAGGTTAAATCATCACAATATCTAATAAGGGTCATTGTATGCAGGTTATGTAACAAGTAATTTCACAAAAGTATGCTTGAAAAAAAATTAAATTTAAGCATAATTTAAGCATTTTAGTGTGAAAAATAGGACAAGTATACATTATAATTCCCATCCCCCCACTTGAATTATACAACGTCCTCATTGTATAGATAAAACATTAAAAACATGAATTAAAAGAATTAGAATGAGAAACTCCCCTGATATTTTGCTCGGTAGATTCTCCAAGTTGAGTTTATGAGCAAGAATGTGTTGAACATCCGTCTTGAGATTTCAAGACTCCAACACTTCTAGATTTCCAGATTGTAGATACTTCACCAACTTCGTCGATTTCTTTGCAGCGAGGTCCTATGCAAAATATAGGAAAACATGTAAAATCCTATCTCGGGTATCTACGGTTAATTGAATACGCTAAATAAACTTACAGGAAACCAATACGCCGTATCCGTAAACTAGAATACTGTAACACCCCCATTTTTACAATATAGCAGCGGAAGCTAATCTGGGGTATTACTTCATGGATACAACAATCATAATCATAGAAAATGACCCAAAAGACACGTTTGTTCAAAAGATATGTTATCATTCATTTCAATTCAGAGTTTTACAAAGGCAGGTCACAAATCTAGTTACAATGTGAATGATAACAATTTTTAGCCATCTTCAAGTCCATGCCACTCCATGCCGCAACTTGCTCAATTACCTGAGATAAACATGCTAAAAAGTCAACACAATGGTTGAGTGAAATTCATAGGTTTGATAAACAATTTGAATACAAGTCATAGTGTAATAATTGTACGAGCACAATTGTTATAGACAAATGATATTGTTATTATACACCCGTTATAGTAATAATTACAACGAATACAATTATCATAATAACAATGTATTATCCCGTTATTGCCTTGTTTGGTCTGTTTGGTCTGTTTGGTCTTGTCTGGTCTTGGTCTAAGTTCATGGCACCAATATATTATCATCCAAAGTCAATTTGAAGTCAAATTTAACGACTTGTAGGATTTATGACACTAACACATTAATATCCAAAGTCAACTTAACGACTTGAAGTCAAATAAACGACTTGTAGGATTTATGAAACTAACACATTAATATCCAAAGTCAACTTAACGACTTGAAGTCAAATTTAACGACTTATAGGATTTATGAAACTAACACATTAATATCCAAAGTCAACTTAACGACTTGAAGTCAAATTTAACAACTTGTAGGATTTATGAAACTAACACATTAATATCCAAAGTCAACTTAACGACTTGAAGTCAAATTTAACGACTTGTAGGATTATGAAAACTAACACAATTAATATTCAAGTCTCAACTTAACGACTTGAAGTCAAATTTAATGACTTGTAGGATTTATGACTTAGGCAATCATATATTAGAATATCATATAACTTGTAAAAACACATGAATTTATAGCATGTATCCCCCTTGCGGGTTTATAAAACATTAAAAAGATTGAAAAGCAAGGCTATGAACTTCAACTAAGTCCTTGAAAAGTAATCACATGTTATAAGATAACGAGTAAATAAAAGAGTTTGTAACACGCAAGTATCCCTCCTCGCGGGTAAATAAAACAAGTAAATAAGTAAAGGCCAGGTTATGAATCTCACCGATAGGTAATGTAAAATATAATCCAAAATGAAAGCTTGACGACCTTATCACAATCTAATGCGATAGATCTATCCACAATATTTGCGTTCACCCGTAAGTGATTAATGGTCCATGATAATGAGGGACTTTTGGCATAAAGTAACTTAGACAGTAGCTGTAATAGTGTATCAGGATAACATATAACTTATAAAAACACTTGTATTCCTGGTTTAAGCATGTATAAGTCTTTGAAAAGTAATCACATTGTTATAAGATAAACGAGTATGTAAAAGAGTTTGTAACAAGCATGTATCCCCCTCGCGGGTTTATAAAACATGTAAATAAGTAAAGGCGAGGTTATGAACTTCACCTGATAGGTAGATGTAATAAATATTCTGAAATGAAAGCTGACGACCTTATCACAATCTTAACAGGGAAGGTTGATATAGCAAATGATAGTAAATAGCCACGTCACGCAACCTGAGTAAATATGTTGAGTTTTAGGAAGATTGTACTCTAGAACTTTAGTTTTAAGAGTTATGAGTTTGATTGAAGAGTTTGGAATTATTGTATCACCGTTCGGGCCATCATAATTCAGAAGTCATTCAGTAAACGTTTGAGGAGCTAGGGCACTTTAAATCGTAAACCCAACAACTCAGTCAGAACGTAATACCAAGATGAAACTCCTTAATATGAAGCTCCCTAGTATTGTGATAACTCAGTATTGTTATACGATATAATCAGTTTTAAGCGTTTTTAATCAATATCTGGAAATGTTAAGCACGAGAAGCGTTAATTAAAGTTTTGTCTTGTAAGGTTTTAAACTTGATTTTTTACTATTTCCAAAATGTTACATTTTAGACCATTGAGTTTGAAAAGTTGCATATTGGCCAGTAGTGTTTGCACTTTTAGACTTGGTCCTTTGACTTTAAAAGATATACAAAGTAAACCTTTTACTTTGGAAAGTGACATAATAGACCCCTATAGTTATAACTTTGATAAAATGACATTTTCAGTCCTTTTAGTTATAAGTTTCTAAAAGTTACGATATATACCCCTTGCATGGATTATAATTACAAAACATGTCCAAATTGCTATGCAAGCTTCTTTTAACATTTCAATAAACATTTATAAGTTATAATAAACTAAAATATGAATATTTAACGCAACGCAAGTTTAAAATAACAATTCGTTAAGCTAGGAGGCAAAACGGGTCAAATTAGGGTTTCAAAACGTAAACGCGTAGGTTTTAAGTTCAAATTTCTTCATTAATCAATAAAGTGGTTATTTTAACATTAGTTAAGCATGCTAAGATATGTTATAACAATATTTAATCATTATAACATTTAGTTTTAAGGAAAAACAAAAAATTAGGGTTTCGGGTGTACGGTTTTAGATCGAAACGGAAAATGAGCATGAATTGAGTTATGAAACTTTAACAAGAGTTTATTTAGGATCATATGAACATTATAAGAGTGTAGGAGCAGAAGTAGAACATCCAGAAGCTGGGTTTGAGCTTCAAGGAGCAAAAATGGCGGAAACGGGTCATTTCGTGTAGTATTTCCACTCGTACGCCTTGTATCTTGGTCTCGGGGCTTCAAATCTTCAAATCTTTGCTTGAATGATCTTCTTAGATGATCCTAGGATCATATGGAGCAGAGAATGTTTGCTCAATTGGGTTATAGAAAGAAGAAGTGGGGGATGAGAATGAATTAAGGGTTATGGCCTCTATTTATACTTGAAAATCATCTAGGTGACTAAGGGTTCTTTGATTTTGATCTAGGACACATGGGATAGCTAGAGAATGAGGTGGAGAAGCTACATGATGAGTATGTATGTTAGAAATTAACTAGAAGGTGTTGGAACATCCGTGTGCTTGCCGTGGCTGAGGAAGGAAGAAAAGAGGTGATGTGGCTCATTTTTATACCAAGAAATGGATTAGATATTTAGGATAGGTTCTTGTAAGTAGCTTAGGATAGTGTGGTGCTTGTTTGCAAAAAGATTAGTTAAAATGGGTCAAAATGAAAGAAACTAGGTTTCGGGTACATTAGGGATTATTTAGGGTTTTCAAGCTTAGATTTCGTGTGTACTTGAAGGATAATGATAGATATATGTTCACAAGAATTGTATTAAGGATTAATAACAAGAATTGATAGGTGGTTCGGGTTTAAAATGGGCAAAAACAAGTAAATGGGTCCGAAGTTCCAATTAAGGCACAATTAGGGTTGTGAGTGTAAAAATGTGTATGAAAGTTTATGAACAGAATAATTAGGGTTTACACATTGTATATTGATTGTATTGGCTTGTACAAAAGTGGTGGTGAAGAAATTGAAGGTAAAACGAAGGTAAAACGGCTATTTTGGATATTGTGCATTAATGACTTGTATATTGTGCTTTGAAAGCTTGTACTTGACTTGTAGGGAGTTTATATTTCAAATGAAATGTTATATTACTTGTACATATGCTTTAGTAGCTTGTACATTCACTTTAGATATTAAATCTTCATGGAATTAGGGTTTAGAGGTATACGATAACGGTTTAAAGCCCGTTTTGATATAACGTTGCGAATGGTACATTATAGGAATAATGTACTTTGTAATAAGGATATGATGATATTGACTTGACATATTGTGATGTTTGCTTGACATATATGAAGACAGGATGACATAGGTAGGTTGCGTGAGCTCGTCTACTTTAGTTATGTAAGTTACATGACATACTGAGATATTGACAATGCAAGTAATGTAATAAAGCGAAAAATTTCCCCGTATAATTGTGATAATAGTAAAATAGGTTTTGCATTTGATGAAAATTCTTGGGTTGTTATAGTCTCCACCCCTTACAGAAATCTCATCCCGAGATTTAATTGAAAGTTATAGTGATATAGATGTAGGTACTAGGCATGAATTTGATCTTTATGTTAGGCTAATCAAGGTCACAAGTCCACGTGTGTGATGCATTTATAATTATGTTGCGCACCATAATTATAATTACCTCCTTTCACACGTCTACTTATTTTCAAGACCACACCTTTTTTATGACAGCTAATAGAATTTCTCCAGATCTTGATAAAACCTGGGTGGATGGGATACTTTGATTTACGGAACCTGTGGGTTATGGGCCTACCACGCTTCTGCTGCGCTACTCTGATCGTAAAGAATCGTTATTCATTAACCTTTAAAAGTCAACATCGAATAAGAATGCTATCACAAGTCTTTGTCAAAAATTTCATACCTAGTGGTATTGAAATCATTTGACATTGTATAGATTCTTGTGTGTTTCCTTGTTATTATGTTGCAGAATATAACAGAAAATTTTAGAATACGGAGATCATGGAATGAGTAATGTCAAGGAATGATTATGAATTTGTAAGAGAGTTGCTAATCACGTGAGATACAAATTTGGAAATGAACAAATATTGAAGGTAATAAAGGTAATAATGATAATGATTAAGGAATTGTTTGTACAAACGGATTGAAAGAAACTTGTTTGTACATATGTTATATACTTAAGCCTACTTATTTATAATTTGTCACTTACAAAAGAAGCGTTCAACTCCTTGTAACTGAGAATTTATAAATTCATATTTCGGAGGTTTATAATTTCCTTATTCAAATGAAGAAGTGACCTAATTTATTTCAATAAGATGATCATAAATCGTTTTACCTAAGCATAAAAACACGATATGATAATGTGTAGAAAATGATATGATCATGAATGGTCAAATAATATTGAGATGTTGATTGTACTAATGCCCATATAATCGAGGATGATAATTTATGTTGCAAAGGTATGAGGAGAGCATTCAGAGTTTAAACCTAATAGAATCGATTGGAATTGACAAATGATGTCGAGTTTTGATATCATCAGATAACAAGATGTAACGGAATCATCACTTTATTATTTCATGGATAACTTTACATACGAACTTTACATATGAAAAAGAGTTGATACTTATGCTAAGTATCTTGTAGTAGGATAAAAGTAACAGACGACGAGGATTGATGATTGGGGTTTTTAGATTGAAGAAGATTCTGATGAGAGTTGAATATCCTCGAGAGTTGTTTTTAGGGTAGAAATCCTAAAGTGAACAAAAGCAAGCTTGGCTCTAAGTATGCTTTCCTGTAGACCTGTTGTTTGCTTTCGAGCACTGGTTCGCATAATGTCCTTTCTTTCCACAGGCATTACAAGTTACGGATACCGTTTGTAGATTAGTTCTAGTAGTTGATCTTTTGTTTCTGCAGTTCTTGGTCAGATGTCCTATCTTGTTGCAAGTCCGACACTTGACAGTACAAGGACCTATGTGATGTAGGGTGCATCTTTCACACAAAGGACGATTCCCAGTATACCCATTGGTGGCAGTATAAGTCCTGAAGGTTTCTTGCTTCCTGTTCTGCTGCTGGTGGTGATCATTGTTACGGTTGTTATTGTTATAGTTATTCTGATAGTTGTTGTTGATGATGTTTCCCTTATCCTCAAGCTTTCGTTTACGATCATTAGCTTCTTGCACAGAATCATGCTTTATTATTGATCATTAATTCTAGGATATGTTGATGGTTCCTCCAAATTTTGATGGCTTCGAAGGCTGTAAGTAGTAACATTTCCTTCAATACTTCTGGGTAATCTATTGATGAAGACTTCCACAAGTTTCTCGGAGTTTTGGTATAATGTTTGGGCATAAGACGGCTAATTCTTGAAATCTCCTAATGTAAGTCTTAAGATCATTTCCTTTCACAACCAAGTTGTAAAATTCGTCTTCCATTTTCTTGACTTTAGTTCGAGGGCAATACTTATCGGTTAAGAGTCTTTTCAATTCGGTCCAAGTGATTTGATTGGCTTGATTTATTCCAATAGGTTAAGCGTATGAATTCCACCAAGACAGGGCATCATCGGTTAAAGTACCGGTAGCATATGTCACTTTGTTTTCTTCGGCACAGTGGCTACGAGAAAATACTGATTCAGTCTGCTCAAACCAGCGAATGAGGCTAACTGCTCCTTCTGTACCATTGAAGTAGAAAGGTTGACAGCTAACGAACTCTTTATAGTTTCCCGTTTTTGCTACAGGAGTTCCAGTAGGTCCGGTGTTCCTGTTGGGATTACTATCACTTGCCATTGATGCAGCTTGTGCTTTTAGAGCTGAGGAAATGCCATCATTAATTAGTTGCTGGATGGCAGCTAAAGTTATGGCTGGTGTTTCAGATGTTGACGTCCTTTTGGGAGGCATTCTATCAACATAAGATACGCAGTATTTTAAGTATCACATCACAGTTTGAAAGGTAATATTAAGAAAATGTGATGCTTAAAATGCTTAAAGAGAAATGCTTATTTTTGAATTTTAAGCACTTAGGGGTTATGGTATGATTCATGAAGACGGAGATAATGATGCAATTGGTGGAAATGATGATGAAAGAGCGATAAGTTGGAAACAATAAGATACGAAACGGGATTGCCTTTATAAATAACTTGCCTTCTTACTGTACATAGTCAAGATTTGACAAGCGTTTTTATTTTACAAACATCCCGTGGCTAGGATAAAAAAAAATAAAAAAGGGGTTTGTATAAATAGCTTGATGATTTTGATCCGGTAGATGACATCCTAAAGATCTTCCTGATTTGTTTGGTGACGAGCTTGGATTTTCTCAATGATTTGTTCAAGATCGGAAATTCTGTAGTGAGCAAAGGCAATCTTATCCTTTTGCCCTAACTGCTTCTTTTGAAGTTTGATAATCTGAGTGCGGATTCTCTTAAGTTCGATTTTTAGTTCGTCACTATTTCTTCGTATGATCATTCTATCAATACGTCCTTCTTCCATTTTCTCAATACAGTGAAAAGAGAGTTCTTCTAAGTAATTCAAAATATCTTCGACTTGTTTCTCATGATGTTTCAGATGCATCTTAACTGAACATTTCCCTATTTCAAATATCTGAGGTGGGGTAGGAGTATAAACTGAGGAAGATGGTGATATCAAATCACAGGTTTGATTCCGAGATGAATTAGATAACGTAGTTGAGGAAGAAGATGGGGAACAAATTCGTTTCTTAGGTGGTAATAGTTTTTCAGGAACAAAGAAATATCGGGGATCAAATAGTAGTGATGGTGGTAATACCGAAGATGGAGTCAAAATAGCTGGTGGAGTAATAGGATCTGGTGATGAAATAGGTAATTCCTTAGCATAAAATGCTTGTACGTCCTTCAAACAAGGATTATTGTAGAAAGATGAGAATACTGGTGGGATCATATTATCTTTAGAGTTTTCCGAAGAGTTAAAAGAACTGCTTTCCGATGAAGCTGAGAAATAATCCGATGAGACCGAAGTATAGTTAAGAATATTCATAGAGGAAAAAGCATCCTCAAGATCGGAAGTAGAGTGGTTGGGAGAAGACATCGTTCTGTTAACAACCCAGTTGTAAATAACATAAGTTATTTATGATATAATATAGTATAATAGTTATGTATCTCTTACATATGGATCCAGGATATGTATTGTGGCACGGAGGACTTTGATGGCTAGAAAAGAAATGTGGTTATAGTTAAGGTTTTGACCTTGTTCTCTATAACCATGGCGCTGATACCAATCTGTAACACCCCCATTTTTACAATATAGCAGCGGAAGCTAATCTGGGGTATTACTTCATGGAAACAACAATCATAATCATAGAAAACGACCCAAAAGAGATGTTTGTTCAAAAGATACATTATCATTCATTTCAAATCAGAGTTTTACAAAGGCAGGTCCCAAAATCTAGTTACATACAATGTGAATGATAACAAGTTTTAGCCATCTTCATGTCCATGCCACTCCGTGCCATATATTGCTCAATAACCTGAGATAAACATGCTAAAAAGTCAACACAAAGGTTGAGTGAAATTCATAGGTTTGATAAACAGTTTGAATACAAGTCATAGTGTAATAATTGTACAAACACAATTATTATGAAAATGTTATTGTTATGATCTTGGGTCACGTTATTATATACCCGTTATTTGTATAATTGCAACGAATGCAATTATTGTAGTAACAGTGTATTACTGCGTTATTGTCTTGTTTGGTCTGTTTGGTCTTGTCTGGTATAGTATAGTCTGGTCTAAGCTCATGGCACACAAACTGACTAGTGTATATATATACCCAAAATGATGTGATATATATATAGAGAGATAATGGCCCTCGGTGTAGGTAATTGCCATATACCTATGAAATTCAAATATAGTATGTTTGGTTACCTATCCGGCTAACACAAACAGGATTCGTCAATCCCGATAGATCTATCCACAATATTCGCGTTCACCCGTAAGTGATTAATGGTCCATGATAATGAGGGACTTTTGGCATAAAGTAACTTAGACATTAATTGTAATGGTATATCAGATTAGCATATAGTCTGGAAAAACACTTGTATTTGTAATTTACAGCATGTATCCCCCTCACGGGTTTATGAAACATTAAAGAGATTAAAAAGTGAGGCTATGAACTCACTAAGTCTTTGAAAAGTAATCACATTGTTATAAGATAAACGAGTATGTAAAAAGCATGTATCCTCTCGCGGGGTTTCTATAAAAACATTGTATTAAGTAAAGGCGAGGGTTATGAAAACTTCGCCTGATATGTAGATGATAATAAATTATTCTAAATGGAAGCTGACGACCTATATACAATCTTAACCGGGGAAGGTTGATATAGGCAAAATGTAGTTATAGCCACGCTACGCAACCTGAGTAAATATGTTGGTCTTAGGATGATTGTACTCTAGAACTTTAGTTTTAGAGTATGAGTTTTGATAGAAGAGTTTGGAAATAGTGTATCACGTTAGGCCTTATAATTCGGAAGTCATTCTCCAGGTAAACGTCCCCTTGTGGGCTAGGGCCACTTTTAAATCGTAAACCAACAACATCAGTCAGAAGTAATACCACAGATGATACCCCCTCTAATATGAAGCTCCCTCGTATTGTGATATGCTATAATCGGTTTAACGCGTTTTGATTAATATCTGGAAATGTAAGCACAGAGAAGTGTTATTAAAGTTAGTGCTTCATGTAAGTTTTTTAAATGTGTTTTTATACTTTTTGATTTTATACTTTTTCAAAATGTTACATTTTAGACCCTTGAGTTTGAAAAGTGGCAAAATATACCCTCGGAGTTTGCACTTTTACGAGTTTGGTCCTTCAAGTTTAAAAGATATACCAAGTAAACCTTGTACTTTGAAAAGTGACATAATAGACCCCTATAGTTATAACTTTGATAAAATGACATATTCAGCCCCTTTAGTTATAAGTTTCAGAAAGTTACGATATATACCCCTTGCATGGATTATAATTACAAAACATGTCCAAATTGCCATGCAAGCTTATTTTAACATTTCAATAGACATTTATAAGTTATAATAAACTAAAATATGAAGATTTAACGCAACGCAAGTTTAAAATAACGATTCGTTAAGCTAGGAAGCAAAACGGGTCAAATTAGGGTTTTAAAACGTAAACGCGCGGGTTTTAAGTTCAAATTCCTTCATTAATCAATAAAGTGGTTATTTTAACATTAGTTAAGCATGCTAGGATAGATTATAATAACATTTAACCATTATGACATTTAGTTTTAAGAAAAACGTGAAATTAGGGTTTCGGGTGTACGGTTTTGGATCAAAATGGAAAATGAGCATAAATTGAGTTATGAAACATTAACAAGAGTATATTTAGGATCATATGAACATTATAAGAGTGTAGGAGCAGGAGTAGAACATTCAGAACCTGGGCTTGAACTTCAAGGAGCAAAAATGGTAGAAATTGGTCATTTCAGGTAGTATTTCCACTCGTACGCCTTGTATCTTATTCCCGGGGCTTCAAATCTTCAAAGCTTCGCTTGTTTATTGTTCTTAGATCTTCTTAGCACTTATTGGAGCAAAGGATTGCTGCCTTATATGGGTTATAGATAAGAGAGTGGGGGATAAGAATGAAGTGAAGGTTTATGCTTCTATTTATACATGAATTCATGCAAACAGGCTAAGGAACTCTTAAAACCAGGCCATGGACATGTGTACAAGCTAGATACTGAGGTTGGAGGTCTATGGAGTGAGTTGTGAGGTCTAGAAAGCTAGAGTGATGGTGTGGACACCATTGAAGGCTACCGCGGCTGTTGTGGCTAAAAAGAGGGAGATGTGGCTTTGATTTTGGCCATGGAAAGGCTTAAGCAGGTGGGTAAGCTGCTTAAGAGTGTCTAGTAGCTGGTCATGGAGGTACTTGCACATGGGTTGAGTTTTAAATGGGCTAAAATGAGCATAAACCAGCTGCGGGTCTGTTTTGGATAACTAGGGCTCGAATTTGATTTATTGACTTATATTTCGAGTGCATTGATCAAGGAGTGATTAAAAAATGATCTCATGGTTTGTATTAAGGCTTATCATAGGAAATTAGCAGGTGGTTTGAGTTAAAACGGGTTAATTTGCTTATAATTCGAATATTATTGATTGGAAATGATGGAATACAGATCATAGGACTTATATAAAGGATTATTAATGAGGTTTGATCGTTGGTTTAAGTTAAAAAGGGTTGAAATTGAAAGAATAAGTCGTGGCTTGGAATTAGGGCTCGTATAATACATTTAGGGTTTTCATAGTTTGTAATTTTTTGATTCCTTGTACATTGTTAAAATAATGATAGATAATGAATTGTAAATTCATTTTATGAGTTTACAATAGCTCTTGGTTGATTGTTCGGGATTAAAATGGTTAGAAACGAGTAAACGGGTCAAATGATCCATTTAGGTATGTTTAGGGTTCCTCGGATTCATTTTACGTACAAATGAAATAAGATGATGAAGTAATGATGAAATAATGATGTAATAGGATTGACATGATTGCAAAATAAGTTATTACAACTTATTTGAGGGTTGGTTGAGGATTAAAATGGATAAAAATCAATAAACGGGTCTCGGGTTACTATTTAGCTTGGGTTAGGGTTTTTAACTTGGATTTCTTGTGAATTCATGAATTGAGAATGATTATGGATTGAAAAAGTAATGCATGACTTGCTTGTAACTTGTACTTGATGAATTGTACAAGATTCTTTAGGAAAATGGAGGTAAAACGGAGGTAGAACGGCTATTTTAGAGATCATGCTTAATGACTTGTATATTGAGCTTTTAAGGACTTGTACTTTGACTTGGAGGGAGTTTATATTTCAAATGAGATGTTATATTACTTGTATATATGCTTTAGTAGCTTGTACATTCACTTTAGATATTAAACCTTCATGGAATTAGGGTTTAGAGGTATACGATAACGGTTTAAAGCCCGTTTTGATATAACGTTGCGAATGGTACATTATAGGAATAATGTACTTTGTAATAAGGATATGATGATATTGACTTGACATATTGTGATGTTTGCTTGACATATATGAAGACAGGATTGCCATAGATAGGTTGCGTGAGCTCGTCTACTTTAGTTATGTAAGTTACATGACATACTGAGATATTGACAATGCAAGTAATGTAATAAAGCGAAAAATTTCCCCGTATAATTGTGATCATAGTAAAATAGGTTGATGAAAATTCTTGGGTTGTTATAGTCTCCACCCCTTACAGAAATCTCGTCCCGAGATTTAATTGAAAGTTATAGTGAATAGATGTAGGTACTGGGCATGAATTTGATTTTTATGTTAGGTTAATCAAGGTCACAAGTCCACGTGTGTGATGCATTTATAATTATGTTGTACACCATAATTATAATTACCTCCTTTCACACGTCTACTTATTTTCAAGATCATACCTCTTGGTGACAGTCAATAGAATTTCTCTAGATTCTGGTAGAATCTGGGTGGATGGAATACGTTGCGCTACTCAGATCGTAAGGAATCGTTATTCATTAACCTTTAAAAGTCAACATCGAATAAGAATGCTATCACAAGTCTTTGTCAAAATTTTCATACCTAGTGGTATTGAAATCATTTGACATTGTATAGATTCTTGTGTGTTTCCTTGTTATTATGTTGCAGAATATAACAGAAAACGTCCCCGACTACCGCGAACCAGATCTACAAACTGCTGTAACGCATTACATCCCTCGCTCTTGAAAGACTTAACCGCGATTTTGTTTCGACTACGATAAAGATTTCGTATGTCGCTAAGGATTGTTATTTATAGAATAGATTCTTTGAGAATAATCTAAGTTAGGAAAATATATTGTAAATCAAATAGGACTCCTTGGTTGTCTTAAACAAGGAAGGTCCTAGGGCACATGGTAGTTTATTGATCCTTAGTCGTATAATTTATAGCTTCAAGGTTTTGTAACCCTAATACTAGTTAGAGTATTCGTATTAATATATTGAAGCTTTGTTTGTTAATTTGTGTGTTCATTAGAATTACTGTTCTATTGCATATTCTTCTTATTAATCAAAGATTAGATTCCACATAGTCTTTGATATATTTTACAAAGTTTCTA
Organism: Tanacetum coccineum; assembly: GCA_026074375.1. Lineage (NCBI taxonomy): Eukaryota > Viridiplantae > Streptophyta > Magnoliopsida > Asterales > Asteraceae > Tanacetum > Tanacetum coccineum. The sequence goes on from BQNB010098154.1 coordinate 13,880, forward strand.
CTATAGTTGTGTAGGATTTATCTTGCATAACTAAACCTTACACAAGCTAAGGAATTTAAGATCCATTAAAGTGGGATCAACAGTAACCCATAACACCAAACGAGGTTGACTCGTGATGCCACTGTTGGGATTTAACAACTAGTAAACCATATTTACTACGAGTACGCAGCGGGTGGATCTAGTTTGATATCAAAGATTAACACATAAATAAGGTAAGAAAAACTAATCGTTATGTTTAATGACAAAATTCAATAAACGAGAATCTTGATCTTGAAACTTAGTGATTAAGTTGTCACCTCTACGGTTGCTCACACAACACGTCCAACAAATACGCCAAGATGCTAGTCTTTACTTCACGTCTCAAACACCTTGTGTTACACCTTTCTTGGATCGAATAATCACAAACAAAACCCTTGTTATTCTTGAACCAAAAATCAACAAACCCTAATTAGGGTTTACTCGAATTCGGTAAACCAAAAACCAAGAAACTAAAACCCTAGTGGTTTCAAAACATTGTTGACTTGTACGACAAATAAACCAAAACCCTTGAAGCTGGTAGAATCAAAATCGACCTTGTGGGAACTCAAATCGCACTAAGAACCCTTTTAGGGTTTCACCAAAATTGCTACAAAAGGAGAAGATCCAAAAACCCTAAGAAGGGATTTTCAGTCGACATTTGGAGAGGAGAAAAACCTAAATCTGTCTTTAGGTTTTGAGTTTATGAATGCATACTTTGTGAGGCTAGGGGTGAGGGTTTATATAGGCACCTAACCCTAGTCCTTGGTGAACAAGGAAACCTCCAAAACCTTCCTAAACCTTCTCTCTAAAATTGACACAAACATCCCTCTAAAAGCCATAAGGGCTGGCTATCACAAGGCACCCCTTTGGGTTTAGGTTTTATCAATTTAAGTCCCTTCGGTTTACATATTCAAATAACCGTTAAGTTAGTTATAAACTATAACGACTATTTAAATATATTCGTGAAGTATATTACCAATAAACGTATTCTATGTGTCTTAACGTGTGTGCCCTCTAATTGCATAACACGCGGATCCAACTACCACATTCCAACAGTCGTCGCTTGGTGTCAGACATCTTCAACAACAATTTAATTATTGCTTTAATGGTTTTGTTGCTTATTTATGCTTTTGGTTTTGCTTGAAAATTTATCTCCGCTTACTATGAGATCTTTTTGTCAACATATATTTTATTGCTTTAATGTTTTTAGTTTTGTAATCCAATCTAAGCTTTTGTGATTTCGCCGCTCAAATTGTGGAGAGTACTAGATGATAAATTGACCAAGCCCGATTGTGGGCTTTGGATTCATTAAGGTTTCTAGGTTCTATGTAATTGCATTATAAATATCGTATTAAATAATACAATATATCTCCTACGGGTTTCTATCATTCAAAACTCTACATGACTAGATAACATCTTTAATTTCATCCATAGGAAAATTTGAAACGAGCTTTTCACAACTACTATTAGATGAATGCTTATAACGAGCACTAGGATTAGATATTGCAACACCTTTAAACCTCTTAAATTTATCTTTATTAAAGTTAAAAAAAAACTAATTTTTTGACCTTGGTTGGCTCTGTAACCCAATTCCCTGCAACCATAATGCCCCATAATGCCTGTCAAGTATATGTTGCCGCTTTGCTGCCTTTATTAAAAATAATGAAAACGAATTTCTAGATTTTCGTCCCTCTCGCATCCCATTTTTTCTCTCGTATTTTAGCATGTCTTTATTCTCTACCTCCAAAAGCTTTTTCCTTGTATCAATTCTCGCCTCTCATATAGCATATTATTTGTAAAAGAAAGGACAAGTAGGCGTTCTAATTCTCCATCCCCCCACTTAGATTATACAACGTCCTCGTTATATAGATAAAACAGTTAAAGAAAACGAGAAATAGAATTAGAATGAGGAACTCCCCTGATATATTGCTCGGGATGATTCTCATATTTGAGCGCGCGCGCTCGCAAATAAGTGTTTGGCGACCTATGGCGGTCAGAATGCTCCGTACGAGTTTAAAACACGTTATTTCATAGTTATACCATAACTGTTGACTTCCTTACAGCGAGGTCCTGCATAAAAGTTTAGAAGCCAAAGTGGCCAATTCCAATCTCGGTTTATACAAGGTTAAAAGGCAGGAAAACAAATACACACACACTATACAGAGGTCAATACGCCATTCAAACTACGGGAAACGCGTATAGCATCCTGTTAGAAACAAATGTTTTGAAGGTTTTGCAGAATATTAAAGACTGATAACGTCCAGAAGGCGATCTCTGAGGTTCGAAATCGCCAATTATTGAGTGTCTAGGAAGACAGCCCAATAAAACAATTAAAAATTCAATTTCAAACCAAATAAAAACAACCGGTTGTCTCCTGTAAGCACTTTTCTTTCAGCTAGTCTTTAAGTTAGACTTTTTCCTTCTCTTTAGCTTCATTCATTATTCATTCGCTCGCACTCGTCCATGTGAGCGAATCTCTCTATAATCTTTTGACATGACACAAACTTTTTGCAAAATGGCATGCCAAGCACAACACCACTTTTTATATCCACATCGTCAGTGATTGAAACGCTGATGTTGAAATAACTAGAAAAATTCCATCGAAAAAAAAATTCCCAACGAAATAGGTATGTCAATCAAAGTCCCTGATACATTCTTCCCTTCTTGATCACCCTTGTCCTTAACTATAGAATTATAAAATCGTTTAGTCATGATATTAATGGACAAGGAAGGGAGAAAATCAGCATTAACATGTCTATACCCAATCATACAAGAAAATTTCATTTCGTACCAACTTTTATAAGCAGGCTCATTGATAAAATTAAGGGTTGGCTCATAATCATCTTGATTCATTCTAGGTTCCAGAGGTATATCACCATCATTTAATTCCAACTAACTTACCATAGAGTGGGTCGAATGATTCATTAATAGCCTCTCCTATAAACTCAGTTTTGGAACCAAGATTCGTTTTTCATTTACCATATAGACCCTTCTAATTATGCTAGTAGCTGTAAAAACTTTTGAACCAAGTTTTCTCTTCCCCAACCTTACGTACATTTTTCTTTTAAACACTATCAATCTTGGCTATGACGGTGTTAGATCAGCTATGGTTTTTTATTGTTTCAGTCGCCGAGGATTCAAAGAGACATCGTCCATCCACGGGGGGGGGGGGTCTGTCCACAGAGAATACAGTCTATGGGGAAAATAAAATTTACCAATTTCATCTAGCTGTTTTTAGCAATACCCCTTGGATGTTTAATTGTTCTATCAGCCAGTTCAATAGTTAACCTAGTGTAAGCTAAATCACCTAGACCAAGGTTAGAGTAGGTAGAGAATGGAAAAACACTAACACTTGCTCCTAGGTCAACAAGGGCCTTATCAAAACAGATATTATGAATAAAATAAGGTAGAGTAAAGCTCCCTGGGTTTTTTTCTTTCTGAGGCAAGGTGATCAAATAACCAAGGGTATTAGCCCATAACCATTGTAATTATACAAGTGTGATCAAATAACCAAGGTAAACTAAACGTTTTACCGAACGATACCAAAAATTAAATGATTACAAGAGTATAGGAATTACACGGTGTCTTCTATGGAATCGTGATTGATGCTTGACATTTGGTTGTTCTTCTTTTCTTAAGAAAATCATCTTTTATGTGTATGATATAGAGAATATGATTTTGCACACTGAAAACTCATTTTTGAGTCTTCTATTTATAGTGTCAGAAAAAGATTGGATACGCCGTATTGAGCGAGGTCAATACGGCGTATAGGGGTGTTTTCCTTTGAGTGCGCGCTAAGTTTATAATCAATAAGATATAACTTCCCAAATTATACTTATTTACCAAATCTTTGAATGTCTATCCAGCTGGATACGGCGTATGAGGAAACATAGATACGCTGTATTAGGAAGTGAGAATACTCGTTTTCTTGTGAAGTACAGGCGCTGTTATACAACGTATTGAGTAGAAATAAGCAATCTTTAAATATCATCGTTTAAGCTCCAAAAAGTACACCTTTTAGCATGTCTTCATAAATCACTCCGTAATTACTGTAATTTACAACTTTAAGAAATTAAGTAACGATTCTTGCAATAATTATATAAAAGTGAGTAATTTATTTGGAATAAATGATGGTATAAATGCAACGTTATTTGATGTCATCAATTAGTAAAGGGCATTATTTAACATGTTTGTAATATTTTAACATGTCTTATGACTACTTGATTGTTAAAACTAGTTGTCATGCCCAAAGGAAGGCTACTGGTTAAAACAGTTAAGTGAATGAACGGTCATACTTATGACTACTTAATTGTCAAATTTAGTGTTGGCCCAAAGGAAAGCACTTAATCGAAACAATTATGTGAATTAAAGTCATATTAAGTTATATGTTCGTGTTTTATTGCTATCTCACATGTATGATAATATATGTTTCAATTCTAAAGCAGTGATTACTATAGTTGCATCTAAATTTGTATGTGATTATGCTATAGTCTATCTTTATTTTGAGTTTGTGACATTAGTTTGGTCACATTATAACTCATAAATAAATAAAACTAATTTGAAAATTTATGTTCGGAGGAAAGAAACAGTTTTTCTTGATTAGAATTAACACGAGTGTATTCTTTCATAATGTTTAATTGAATATGATATACATGTTTTCCTTATTTTATTTACATGTGTTATGACTACTTAATTATTAATGTTGGTTGTAGGCCCAAAATATGGAATTAATCAAAACACTTAAGTGAATGAAAGTTGTAATAATTTATGTTTTGATGAGTTTAGGTTATGTGTTAAGCCCAAAGGATGACTATAATCTTAATCATTAAGCGGTATTTGCAAATTATATACTTAGTTAACTAATATTTCTGCCCAAAGGTGATTATTTGTTAATTAAGTTTGCATGATTTAATAAAGAAGTTATTAGTGTGTTGTTAATGGAACCAAAGAGAAGTTGATAATTATACCAAACTTCTTCTTCTTATGTGAATCTAATTTTGTATTGTGGTTAGATTCCAATAACTAACATTTATCCTATGGTTAGTTATACTTTTATGTTAATAATTTAATATATGCAAATTAAATAATTAGTTAGCAAATATTTCTGCCCAAAGGTGATGTATTTTGTTGATTGATTTTGCATAATTAAATGTAGAAGTTATTAATGGGTTGGTAATGGAACCAACGAGAAGTTAACAATTTCATCAAACTTCTTTTGTGAATCTAATTTTATGGTGTGGTTAGATTCTAATAACTAACATTTGCCTTATGATTAGTTATACTTTTATGTTAATAATTTGATATAGTTCTCATTTTGAATAGTCTCTTATGTACATAAGTACAAGTCATTTGCTTAGATAACCATTTATAAGTTCTTGTAACCACTAAATATTTAAAAACAATTTAAAAAAGATAAACTAAGTGTTACTATGGTCATAAAGAATTTTAACATGCATTATGATACATCATCTCAAACCTCCTACAATTGATAAAATGACACATCAATGAGGATTAATGAGGATAACACAAAGATCGGATTTCATGTATATATGATAAAGTTTAATTTTATAAACTCGATAATAACACGTGAAAGTATACTTTTAAATCACTTTCTCATCATTAAGGTCTACATTTTTATGGTGTTTGTAAGCTTTTATGTGATCTTGAAATTAAATGGACAAGGTAATCTCTTATGTATTTCATTATGATATTTTTCCTTATTAAGTTTGTTAATGTTTTTTTACATCAACTATACTAATAAGTAAAAGGAAGAATATGAAATACTGTAAACATTTATGATTACCAATGTCCATAAAGATGAGATCTTTATTTTTTATAGCTTACATTATGATAACCAACTTATTTAATTGTTTAATAACCAGAAGACTTTAGTAAGATAATCGAATTTTCTCTATATGTGTAGATTAATTAAGTAAAGACACATCTAATAATATTAAAATATTTCTATAATGAAACAATGACTTAGAAATATTTTATGTTTAAAATTTCTTTGAAGAGATTTGATGAGGTGTCATTTTATACACTTTTTCGGGCCCATTTAACCCCTTAAATCATGTGTTTATGCCTAAAATAGGTACTTAATCATTCCTTTTTAGGTATTTGCATTTGGAGGGCATTTGGAAGAAATACACATGACTTGGGCTCATTTGGAGAAGAAATAAACAAGACTATGGACCTACACCAACATTGCTCAAGAATTTCTCCTCAGAAGCTGGAGACGGCGTCACAAATTACACGTGACGCCGTCACAATGATATCCAAGACGGCGTCACAAGATCTCAAGACGGCGTTAGATTGTACGACCCAGCCCATTATCTAGAATATTCTTGTCATGACGGCGTCACGATTAAAACGCGACGCCGTCACAACGATTTTCCTATATATACAAACCCAAAATTAAGGTTTTAGGTGTGTAACTTTAGAATAAAAAGAGGGTACGAACCCTAGTTCGTTTAGCAGCTGTTAGGGACGATTTTAGGGCCTCAAAACCCTATTGTACTTCCTTCAATTCATGTTCTAATCAAGTAAGACTTATTTAATCATTCAATATGTCTTGTTGTGTGATTCTTATCTGTTCTTGCTTTATCTATAACATGCTTGGCTAAACCTTCTATTGTGTTTATTTATGATTGTATGAAACCTAGGATGTAGATCTTAGTGGTGTTGCTTCTTGTGATGAATATGCATGTTAGGTCTTAGAAAACCAGCTTTTGTCTGTATCGCTGTTGATATGTCTAGGAAAACATGATTGTGTAGAAAGGATACCATCGGGTAACAGTCTTCATACTACCTTGCCCCTTATATGGTTGATCCACTCTTAATATATTTCAAATGCATTTAATATACTCTTAGGGGCCTTGTAATAGTCTTCATACTACCTTACTTGTGCGTTGCCTTAACGGAATATTAAATAGACGGCGGGTTCGTGTAATTCGTTCATGACTTAGGAAATAATTACATAGATCATCACAAGTGTGACAAAGCAACAACACTAGGAGAAGCAATCTAGGGAGTAATACATGATTAAATAAACACAGTCTTTTATTATATTGTTATCACCAGTAGCGTAGTTTATATTATCAATTAGTTTAATAGCTAAAAAACCGAACCACCTCTCCAATAAAATGATTTACTTGCTTTCATAAAATATAAGAAACACAAAAATAATCTTCCATCATCCCTTAGAAATTCTGTTTAGACCGTGATCAATCCTTCCCAACCTATTCTCCTAGAGAACGATAACAGACTCCCCGAGTCTTTGCCTATACTACTGAATTACTACAACGTTAGGTACTCTGCCAAGGGATTTGAAAACTTCGTGAGAAGCTTACGACGACCGCCCACCTGAGGGATAGTTAGGAATTGATCATAGTTTAACTTAGATTCTACTTGCTTAAATCCTTTCAAAGTACATTTAATTTCCGCATATTAAGCTTTCTTGTAGTCTATCGTGATCTTTGTGTTATCTGTTTCGTAAACCCATTCTCGTACAACACCATGGTAGAGAGAATCCTATCCGCACTCTAGACACATACTTCCAAACCTAGCCACAACAGGGATACAGGAATACATCGAGCTCTCAGTAGGGAACAACGTGCTACCATCTTGATCCGACACCATACCCCGGTTTTGGTGCAGAACGGATCTCATATCCACAACGGACTTTGGTCCGAGTATCCAAACAAACACCTCATGGATTCCTTAAAGCTTTGTGGACTCACTTAACCTTGACGGTGAAAATATGGAAAGAAAAAGCCTACGTTATTTCAATTTTCCCTTCGCGATCAATCTAAAATTGGCTTGAAAACGTCTTCCAGAGTATCCAGCACCACATGGGAGGCTCTTACTACCCAATCCTTGCTCATAACTTTGTACTGGAAGGACTGCAAAACTCGAAATGATATCCAGATGTTCCAACACTCACATAGAATCTCTATCTAAAGCATGGACTCGTTTCAAGGACTTACTACAAAAAGTCCCTCATAATGGCATAGACCTTTGGCTCAAAGTCCAAATTTTTTATGACCATATCAATCCTGTCACAAGACAAACCATTGACCAATCGGCCGGTGGTAAGCTTCGTGACCTAAACGCTAAAGAATCCTGAGCATTATTAAGACCTTACCCTCTATTACAACGAAAGTTGAAACGACCCAAGTGATTTTGCAAGCCAATCAAGGCAATCGCATTGCCTCAAGATGTCCCAAGTACATCCGACCGACGTCTAATTCGAGCTCAAAATCAAGTCAAACCGCTTGAAGGAAGCTTATCTTGCTTCAATTCAACACAACCTAACTCAAGTGAACAAAATCACTTTCCTCAATGTAAATCTGCACAGTGGACCCCACAACGCTCATGATTTCATGGAAGGTCCCTGAGCATACTTGTTTGACTAACGCATCTTCTCGTACGAACTGAGATGGGAGGATAAGAGGCCTCAAAAAAATCCGAACCAAGGAACAAGAATTTCAATGAAGCCACGACACTTAGAAGAACAAACCAAATTTAACTGGGGGCGAACTCAAACATTCACAAACCCACAAAATGGATCAATCTCCGTCTACTCCTTTAGTTATCAAATAAAGCTTGAAAATGCATTACTTGATTTCGACTCTAACCAAGAGAAGAGGTTATCTTACCTAAGAACCCAACTCGGACAACAGCAGGACGACATGATTGGAAAAATTAACCTTTTTTGGAAAACTATCTCTAAAAAACTCAAAGATGTATCTACCCCCGAAAATGCAAGAAACTCCATGGCCTATAAGATCATTGCAGCAATTAGTCATGACGAAAGGGAGGAGCTCAGAAAGAATAGAATCAAAAGCCCATCAAAGTTGTTCTCCCCAAAATATCTCTCTCCCGCATCCATAAAAGAAATAAACAAGAATCTGTCAGCCCCAAAACACGTTCACTTCGTCAATTCAAACGTCATTCTCAGCACAGACAGTGATATAGAAGAAGAAGACATCTCATCAACCATTGCATATGAGCACGAACTCGGTAACATGGTAAGAAGAGGTAAAGAGGTAAAGAAGCAAGGCAAGGAGGAATATGAGATGGAAACCGACGTGGAGGTAGAAGAGGTGATCAAAGAAGAAGAAAGTAGATTCAAAACTAATAAGGAAGTCGAAGAAATATTCAAAGAGGATGAAGATGATGAAAACTTTAACTCATTCCCAACTATAAAGGAATTGTCGCATCATGAATGGTTGTTAAAAATCCTTGACCCCGTGGGTAAAGGCGAAACTGGAAGCCTAAACAACATCAAAATTTCCTGCATGATCGGTCACTTCTTCAAGAGACACGCTTACATAGACCTAGAATCACCAATCAATATCATGTCTAGGCGTCAATATAATCAAATCATAACTTATGAGCTTAGATCCAGGCGGAAACCGTCAAACCCTGATAAGATTAGCAACTTTGTAGGAAGAGTGAGACGTTTAAAATTTTTCATAGGAAGCTTCGCCTACGAATGCGACTTTATGATATTGGAAGATACCACTAGCATTATCGATCGCCACCTTGGAGAAATGGTTTTTGGAAGGCCCTTCATAGATGAAACCGACCTTGTCTACAATAAAGAAGAAGAAGGAACAGTCATGTTTGAGCAAGATGATGAAAAGATCACATTTAAAATGCCTCACACCATAGAGATATTCAAGCAAACAAGACTTATGGGTTTGAGCACCGATTCCATACCCCCGTCCACCTATGAAGAAAACTTTGGCCATGGAAGGACGTACTACTACCAAAGCTTACTTATTGGAGATAAGTACAAGCAAGACGAAGGTGATAGGAGAGGAATTAGGCATTTGATGAGGTTAGAAAAAGAGATGATGGATAACAAAGGAGAAGTCACGTAAGGACGTGTGACTTCGAGTCTAGCTACAAGACTCGTAAAATAAAGAAAAACGCTTTTTGGGAGGCAACCCAATATTTACATTTCCCGTACATTAGGAGTGTCTTGTGTTTTATTCTTCTCATTTTATTCTATCATGTTCGAACTCTATCTTGTAATCATACTTTGTATTGTTCTTAACCTCGTCTTAACTTTAATCAAAGGTATTTTGCAAACAATAAGTGTAGGGGAATCTATCCAGTTTTTGAACCAAGTTCAAACATGTTAAATAATTTGTTTAGATTAATTCGCGTCAGTTTCGAGTCATATGAGTAAATTGTTAATTCTCAGGTTTTATGCAGCTATTTGTACAGAAACTAACTTATGGAATCGAGTGCAGGAAACTTTTCATCAAAAACAAAAATTTCGTTTTCACAGAACGTGGAGACGGCGTCATGATTTACACGCGGCGCCATCACTACGACACTTGTGACGGGGTCACGAAAACCCTGACGGCGTCAAACGCCCAAGTCCATAAAACTTAAAGTTTTTAATTATTTTTGAAAATAAAACTTGCATAACATTTAAAATATGTATTCTTCTGTTATAAACTTGCAAAAACCTAATGAGTTTGACAATTCTCTCATCCTATCTTTACTGCTTTATCGAGTCAAACCCTAAATTCATATTGTATATTTGAATATCGCACATTTTATGCTTGGTATAGTTGTCTTTGTCTTTGATTACAGGTTATATTTGATGAGAAGAAGCTTGGAAGTTCTTAGGAAGTTTCATTGGACAATTCTTGGATGACGATTTAACCAATTATCGCATGTTTCTTCTCCATTATTGAGCAAACCAGGGGAGTACTAGTTTCTTTTCCTTGTTTTCTTTTCCCTTTAATTCATTTTTACGGGTACCTTTATTAACATTGGGTACAATGTTCAACTTAAGTATAGGCAGGGAAATAAGCCTTAGAAACTATTCTTTCATTTGCCATTTGCTTTGTCCTTAAAATGATGGGTAATATATCGAAACATAGCATAAGAGGTAATTTTTACCCAAATTTTAAATTTTTAATGACACATACCGACGAAAACCGAGTATTAATAGCGTCTCATGGATAGGAATTTATATGACTAGCACAATAACCCTTATAATTCCACCCAAAAATGTGAGGTTCGCCTTTAGATCTTTAGGAATTTGGGTATCTATTATTGATGCCCAAGATAGTTTATACCTTTAGCTTTCTCGAGTTAAGGAGTGAGCAGTCACATGTGTCTATTCCATCGTTACGGATGTATACGTGTGGTCTTCGTCGCCTTTTCTGGAGCATTGAGATAGGTATTAAATTATATGAGTGTACCAATAGTATTTTAAATTCTAGAACTTGTTTTTGTGATGCATCCCGAGACCGCATAGTGAGTATTAGGATTTGCTTGATAAGAGGCATTAGGATT
>BQNB010098155.1:2111-25222 GCA_026074375.1 Tanacetum coccineum
ATAAATATATATACATAGATAATTCTAGAACCAGACTTGAGCCCACTACAACACATATGCAAATATACGGGCTAACACTTTTCACCTTAGTACTTATGGGAAAAAAGAAGCCATAAACCCAAGTTAATAAGGTATGAAATCCCAAAGTGATAAGCTTATCAGCTTATCTAGTTTAATAAGCTCTCTATTACATAACTTATTAATTTTTAAATAATTTTTTTCTAATCCAATGATTCAACTATATCAACATGGTTAACCAAAAAGTAATACAAAATTATCAGCTTAATGGGATCTGAAAAAGCCAATAAGCTCAACTCTGTAAGCAAATAAGCTTTTCACCTTATAGCTTATGGCAAAAAATAAGCCATAAACTCAAGTCGATAAGCTTAGTTGTCCCACAGTGATGAGCTTATCAGCTTATCCAGTCTAATATGCTAATATAAACACCCAGTTAATAAACTTGAACGAATATTGATTGGAAATGTGGTCGCGCGTTGCAACGTGGCTGACTTGTATTCGGCATTTTTCATTTTCCTTTTATATTGCCTACTTGTATGTTCCACGTTATTATACTCACGCCATAAATGTTGACTAAGTAAAAAAGAGAAGAAAAAAAACTAAATAGGCCAGCCCAAAGCGGGGTTTAATTTTTTTCGAATTGATTTTGACCGAATATTGAGTGGAAATGTGCTCACGCGTTGAAATGCGTGGGTGTTTTTTAATCTCAATGAATCGGTAGATATGTGTTGTATATTTAATAAATAAAGTTTACTACATAAAAAAGTCGTAAATAGTTAAAAGTTGAGAGGAAGTTTCATATAAAAAAATATTTTGGGCCAACAGTAAAGTCGTAAAAAGTTAAAAGTTGAGAGTACGTTTCGTAATTTTTTTTTTCTTATTTTGGGCCAACAGTAAAGTCGTAAAAAGTTAAAAGTTGAGAGTACGTTTCGTAATTTTTTTTTTCTTATTTTGGGCCAACAGGGGTTTTTTTTATATTGGTCCGGTTTTTTTTAGGCCACACCGATGAACAGTAAACGTCACCTTATTTGGGCCAACCATGAATAGTGACACAATGAACAGTAATATGTACTGTTCATCAGTGACCAGTGAAATCGTGTCAAAAACGACGGCATTTTACTTCTCTAATGAGTATATACAAGCAAGGTATCCCGCGCGTTGCGGAGGGCGTAATTTTTTGCGAATCAGAATATTAAATGGGAATGTGCCCGCGCGTTGCGGCGGGACTGACCTGTATTCAACGCATGCATTTTATTTTACTGAGCATTTTTTTAACAATCACGAAAGTGAGAATACGTTTTGTAAAAATATTTATTTCCTATTTTGTGCCGGCAATTTTTTTTAATATGCCTACTTGTATGTTTCATGCTATTATACTCATGCCACAAATGTTGAAAAAGTATAAAAAAAACCACATGGGCTGGCCCGAATTGGGAGCCAAAAACCCCATTGGAGCCCACGACGCAAAACGCCATCGTTTTAACAATCACGGAAGTGAAGGTACGTTTTGTAAATATATATTTTTTCCTATTTTGTGCTGGCATTTTTTTAATATTGCCTAATTATATGTTTCACGTTATTATACTCGCGCCATAAATGTTGACAAAGTAAAAAATAAAGACTACATGGGCCTGCCCAAACTGGGAGCCCAAAAAACCCATTGGAGCCCACGATGGAAAACGCCGTCGTTTTGCATCACAAATAGGATATTTAGTAATGTGTTGAGTTGTGTTGGGTATTTATAAGGAAACAAGCAAAGGTATCTGCGCGCTGTTGCGGGCGTTAATTTTTCGCGTGTTGTTGCATGGAGTTAAAAAAAAAATTTTTCTGCGGATTTATTTTTTCGGTCTCATGTTTAATAATTTTTTTTCTTTTTTTATATGGGCTTATGTGTTTGGGCTCGTGTGTTGGGACACATGTTTAAAGGTTTCTTTTTTAAGCTATATGTGCGGGGCATTTTTTTCTTATTGTATTTTGTGCGGGTTTATTTTTTCAATATCATGTTTAATAGTTTGTTTTTTTTCCTTATATGAGTTTATGGCCCGCGCGTTATTGCAGAGCGTTAAAATTTTATTTTTATTTTTATTTTATTTTCTTTATTTTTTTTCGAATTTATTTTTTGGGTCTCATGTTTAATAATTAGTTGTTTTTTTATATGAGCTTATGTGTTGAGTCTCATTTTTAAAATTAGTAGGTATCGAAAATGCTTATGCGAGTATTTTTTTTTTATATGAGTAAATCGGTACGTTTGTGACAATTTTTTTCCATACTATTGTGTGGACAAATTTTATTTTTTTATTAAAACAAAAAGGGGAGGGGGGCGGTTCAAAGTTGCGGCCCAAAAAACTGAGCCAAAATTGGAGCCCAAAAGACCAAGCACTGTAGCTACGACTGTAGCTATAATAGTGGCGTTTCACTCTTATGTGGCACTATTCATTTGAGATCTCAAATGAGTATATTAGTAATGAAGGTAAGACTAAAAAATAATTGAGATTAAACTACAAGTACAAGTACGAACGAGTCTCTGCTTATTAGTACTTCGCATTTCAGGTTACCGTTTTTATTTTCTCCATTAATAAATCTTTTGTTGATTAACTGTTTGTTAAAAAATTGGACATTCTATGAATGGTAATAGGATTTTTTATATAGAATTAATTTCAAATAACACCAAAATCTTTTCATGCTAAAGATATCAAGTAATAAAAGAACAAACAAGAAAAGTTGGACACGTAGAGGTGAAAATTTGAAACATTATTTTATGAAAAAACATTTCTAAATTTCAAACTCACTAAAGACTACGCTCTCTGTCTTAAAATTATTGTCCTCCGACAAAAAACACACAGTTTAAGAAAAATAAATTTATTGTTGTTTTCTCTTTTTTACTTTTTGACAGAATGACATTTTTACTCTTAACTAGTTAATTAAAGTCTTCTTTAAAGTTTGTAATAATAATTTCAAACAATGTTTTTTTTATTAACAACACTTTATTAAAAAACTAGCAAGAAGCTAAAAAAATTACAAAGTTACAAGATGAGGATTTTTTAGCCAATCAACCCAACTAAACAACACATTACATCTAAACCGACTCCAATAAAAAGAATACGACACAACATCATCAAAAATATCCGCCTTAGAAGGAGAAACCACACCAAAGACACACTTATTACGATAAGCCCAAATTAGCCACCACAACCCAAAACACACCCCTTCTAACAACCTTTTATGCTTGATAGGAATCCGAAGATTTACGATCCAAGAAACCCATTCATCGAACGTATGCACTTCCATGAAATCCACCTCCCACCAACGGCAAATCTTGTGAAAATTATCTTTCGCAACAAGGCAATCAAAAAATAAATGACTTGACGATTCTGTGACGCTACCACAAACGGGACAAAGAATAGACGGAATATCTATACCTCTCCGGGATATATTAAGACGGGTAGGCAAACAATCAATTATCACCTTCCACGCATGAATGTTAACATTGATTGGCACCGCTTTTATCCATCGAGTTTGAGTAGACACTTCCGAAAACCTGTTATCATCAATAACCTTTCTAGCCGAAGCTACCGAGAACTCACCCGAACCATCAAGCGTCCAATACCACCTATCAGGTGTGACACCAAGAACAACACCTTCCACGTAAGTCGTCAAATCCGTCAACTGATGTTGTTCCACTCCGCTTCTAGGAGCACGACGAAAAGACCAGGTCACGTTCTCTTGTGACAGTTTAGAAGCCACATCGACAGTCTTCTTCACTTCCAGCGCATAAAGCCTAGGATATCTTTGTTTCAAAACCATGTCTCCATGCCACAAATCCTCCCAAAAATAAGTATCCATACCATTACCAAGCTTTTTCTGCATAAAATTATTCAAGTGTATACCTTTTATCTTCAATGTTTCCACCTCCTGGAGAATGCTTCGCCAAATGGACTTGTAACCAACCTTGAATCCGCTACCATTTTTCCCATCTTCGCCATGAATAGCTTTAATAACCCTAGTCCATAACCTTGAATCCGCTACCATTTTTCCCATCTTCACCATGAATAGCTTTAATAACCCATAAACAAGACTTGAAATCTCACATCATGCAGATAAAATGTAGACGTGTTCAGTACAAGGTGTTAGTAAGTTACTTATGAACATCAGTATGTCAAAAGAAAAAATCATAATTGTAGTGCAAAGTTCAATAAAAGTATACGAGATATGGAATGTAATGAAATTATCATGTTTAGGGTCAGAGACAATCTCTTTTTTTTGGTTTTCATCTGCATATGCCAATATGTAACTGTCTTTTGGAATTTTTGGGGGTTTTATAGTCATTGGTAAAGACCGTTATGGTTTACACTCTGATGGAGTTTATTATTTAAACGACCTCATATGTATGACTGATCCTATGGTCGACAAACATGTAGACCGCATAAGCGACAAACCACTACCACTGGTCTTACGTACCATACTACTAGAGGTGGCAAATGGGTTGGTATGGGTCATGGGTCAAACGGTTTACAAAAGTTCCGATTTATTCAGATAAAAAAAATACCTGCGAAAACATCTTATACATAATAACTTTAAAATAATCGATATGGTCACAAATGTACAACCCATTATATTAAAAAAAACCCATATAGCAAAAAAAAAATTTCCCAAATCGTACAAAAAAAGAAAATATCCAGGAAAAAATTAGCCAAAAAAAACAACCCAAAAATAGCCTAAAATCTGGCCCAAAGTAAAAAAAAATACAAAACGGACCCTCACCTTTTAACTATTTACGATTTTCTTACACAAAGATTCCCGTAAAAAAATTTACAAAACCGTCCCAAAAAAAGAAAAGGCCAGCCCGAATAGTTTTTTTTTTTTTTTTTAAATTTGTATGCATAAAGTAGGAGGGAAACAAATATTACAAAAGTTCCGATTTATTCAGATAAAAAAAATACCCGCGGAAACATCTTCGATACCTAATAACTTTAAAATAATCGATATGGTCACAAACGTACAACCCATTATATCAAAAAAAACCCATATAGCAAAAAAAAAACACTTTAAACATGAGGCCCAACACATAAGCTATATATAAAAAAAATGTTACTAATATACTGGCCCAAAGTAAAAAAAAATACAAAACGTTCCCTCAACTTTTAACTATTTACGATTTTCTTACACAAAAAATCCCGTAAAAAATTAACAAAAAAAAAAACACGTCAAGTTTTTATTGTTCACAACTTTTTTACATTCATCGGCCCAAGAAAAAAAGATATCGAACCGTCCCAAAAAAAGAAAATATTCGAGAAAAATTTAACCCGTCCCAACGCAAAAAAAAAACCCTTAAACATAAAAAAAAATTATTCGAGAAAAAATTAGCCCCGCCGCAACGCGCGGGTTCTTTTGATTGTTGATATTATAGTCTCTCATTATACAACGCTGGCAATGGGTTGACATACACGAGTATATGGAATGTATATTAATTGAAAACTAATACGCAATGAATCATTGACACAAAATACCATATAAACACATCTTCCTTATAGCCTTCCTAATTCTCTCAAAACAAATCACATAAACGCTAAACAAGACTTGAAATCTCAAATATGGTTGCAAGAATTAAGTGAGTACGTGTGTGTGAGCATGAGTTTCGATTATTGGCTTTCACCGGCCAATCAAAGGTTAACGTTACATAGCGAGTACGGTTTGTTTCTTCCTTTCGAGGTTGGTCCCGGTTTTTGCACGTGTGCTTGGACTCGTTTTCTGTTTCATACATGGTTGCGGCTTTGGTTTCGTGATTGGTACGTGGAGCTAATAGTCATTGGTAAAGATCGTTATGGTTTACACTCAGATGGATTTATTATTTAAACGACCTCATATGTATGACTGATCCTATGGTCGACAAACATGTAGACCGCATAAGCGACAGACCACTACCACTGGTCTTATGTACCATACTACCATCGGTACTTATGCAATACCTTTTACGAAATTAGTCTAAGCGGGATTAATCGGTAGTTAATCGCATTGACATTTCCGACAAGTTTTGGGTACATTGTTAATTATCTCATAAGTGATATAATGTTTTATTTTTCGGTTCACTAAATTTCTTTATATGTTGCTTGATACATGTTAAGAATTTTTGCTTCAGTGATGTTATCGCATGTTACAACCCTTTGCAATTACATTTTCATCTTTTCAAGTTCTATTTTGAACGTTATACGAAACACTTACTACAATATCACATATCGTTAATAATCTGCCGCTAGAAATTTCCGCCGCTATACGCGGGTACTCGCCTAGTGTTAACTCAAGTGTGCCTTGGGATTTCCTGATGTTAAGGACCTCATTCTGGTTATTTTTTTAGCATATGCCATTGACCATATAGATCATTCACTAACTCACAAAATCAAACGCTTAATCAATCAAGTAGGATAAGAAATTAATAACTTGTCTAAACCAAACATATCATACACTTATTTTGCTATATAAAGTATTGATTGACCAATATACGATCAAAAAAATATCAATGACTATTCCAATACATAAACCATTCATTTACATTAGGGTGCGTTTGGTTGGTATACGAGTTTAGAATTAGAATTGGATTTGGTTTAGGATTTATATTAAGATTTGGTTTAGAGGTAAGAGAAAAAAAATACTTAAATAAAATGAAAATTAAAAATATTATTTAAAAATAAACGGACAAATGGCACAAAAAGGTACTACTTCCAATCAAGGTATCGAACTTTTTTTCTTATATAAAAAGGCATTAAACTTATTTTTTTGGTCAATTTAGGTATTTTCGTTAAATATTTAACGATTATCCATTAAGTTTTACATTTCATACCGCTGCCACCACCACCACCACCAATCATCATCACCACCACTAAGCCTTTCCACCACCATCACTACCAAGCACCGCCTCCCCACCACCATCACTACAAAGCACCGTCTCCACTACCAACCCCACCCACCATCGTCGTACATCACCAACCTTACCCATCGTCACCAAGAACAAGGAAGAATGAGAATGTAAGGATAATAAGTTCCCTGTATTTTAAATTCTTTCCAAGAACAACATATTAAACCACATATAAGTTAACGAATCACATGAGTCCATAAGTACAAACCAAGTAAATTGATTTATATGTTTAACTCAAAATTAATAGCGATTCAATTTCTAACTCCCTGACACACGATTGGACCTTTTAGTTAAAACCCACTACTGTTAACATTTGTCGTGAGACAATAATTTTGGGACGGAGGGAGTAATACTTTGGATTAGTGAGTCAAGATGATGGTGTCATAAAGTAGGAGGGAAACAAATATTCACAAAAGTTACATTTATTCAGATAAAAAAAAATACCGCGGAAACATCTTCGATACCTAATTAACTTTAAAATAATCGATATGGTCACAACGTACAACTCATTATATTAAAAAAAACCCATATAGAAAAAAAAACACTTTAAACATGAGGCCCAAACTAAGTATATATAAAAAAAAAATGTTACTAAATACTGGCCCAAAGTAAAAAAAAAAATACAAAAACGTTCCCTCAATTCTCTTTAAATATTTACGATTTTCTTACACAAAAAATCCCGTAAAAAATTAACAAAAAAAAACACGTCAAGTTTTTATTGTTCACAACTTTTTTACATTCATCGACCCAAGAAAAAAAGATATCGAACCGTCCCAAAAAAAGAAAATATTCCGTGAAAATTTTAATCCGTCCCAACACAAAAACAATATTCCCAAATCGTACAAAAAAAAGGAAGTATCCGGGATAAAAATTAGAAAAAAAAAACAACCCAAAAATTAGCTAAAATCTGGCCCAAGTAAAAAAAAATTAACCAAAAAGGGACCCTCACCTTTTAACTATTTACGATTTTCTTACACAAGATTCCTTGTAAAAAAAAGTTACAATACCGTCCGAAAAAAAGAAAATATTCGTGAAAAATTAGCCATCCCACGCAAATTTTTTTTCCCCCGAATCATACAAATAAGGAAAATATTAAAAGTAGCCCGCATAACGCATCGCAAAAAACACCTTAAACATAAAAAAAAATTATTCGAGAAAAAATTAGCCCCGCCGCAACGCGCGGGTTCTTTTGATTGTTGATATTATAGTCTCTCATTATACAACGCTGGCAATGGGTTGACATACACGAGTATATGGAATGTATATTAATTGAAAACTAATACGCAATGAATCATTGACACAAAATACCATATAAACACATCTTCCTTATAGCCTTCCTAATTCTCTCAAAACAAATCACATAAACGCTAAACAAGACTTGAAATCTCAAATATGGTTGCAAGAATTAAGTGAGTACGTGTGTGTGAGCATGAGTTTCGATTATTGGCTTTCACCGGCCATTCAAAGGTTAACGTTACGTAGCGAGTACGGTTTGTTTCTTCCTTTCGAGGTTGGTCCCGGTTTTTGCACGTGTGCTTGGACTCGTTTTCTGTTTCATACATGGTTGCGGCTTTGGTTTCGTGATTGGTACGTGGAGCTAATAGTCATTGGTAAAGATTGTGTAGTTTACTCTTCAGATGGATTTATTATTTAAACGACCCCACCCCTCATATGTATGACTGATCCTATGGTCGACAAACATGTAGACCGCATAAGCGACAGACCACTACCACTGGTCTTACGTACCATACTACCATCGGTACTTATGCAATACCTTTTACGAAATCAGTCTAAGCGGGATTAATCGGTAGTTAATCGCATTGACATTTCCGACAAGTTTTGGGTAAATTGATATTTTATTATCATAGAGTGATATAATGTTTTATTTTTCGGTTCACTAAATTTCTTTATATGTTGCTTGATACATGTTAAGAATTTTTGCTTCAGTGATGTTATCGCATGTTACAACCCTTTGCAATTACATTTTCATCTTTTCAAGTTCTATTTTGAACGTTATACGAAACACTTACTACAATATCACATATCGTTAATAATCTGCCGCTAGAAATTTCCGCCGCTATACGCGGGTACTCGCCTAGTGTTAACTAAGTGTGCTTGTGATTTCCTGATGTTAAGGACCTCATTATGGTTATTTTTTAGCATATGCATTGACATATAGATCCATTTCACTAACTCACAAAATCAAACGTTTAATCAATCAAGTAGGATAAGAAATTAATAACTTGTCTAAACCAAACATATCATACACTTATTTTACTATATAAAGTATTGATTGACCAATATACGATCAAAAAAATATCAATGACTATTCCAATACATAAACCATTCATTTACATTAGGGTGCGTTTGGTTGGTATACGAGTTTAGAATTAGAATTGGATTTGGTTTAGGATTTAGATTAAGATTTGGTTTAGAGGTAAGAGAAAAAAATACTTAATTAGAATTGAAAATTAAAAACTATTATATAAAAATTAAAAAAAATATGGACAAATGGCACAAAACGGTACTACTTCCAATTCAAGGTATCGAACTTTTTTTCTTATTTTAAAAGGCATTAAACTTATTTTTTGGCCATTTAGGTATTTTCGTTTAATATTTAACGATTAATCCGTTAAGTTTAGATTTCTTACCGCTGATACCACCTCCACCACGAATCATCATCACCTCCACTAGCCTTTCCACCACCATTCACTACCAAGCACGCCTCCCCACCACATTACTACCAAGCACCGCCTCACTACCAACACCACCCTACCATCGTCGTAACATACAACCTTACCCCATCGTCTCCAAGTAACAAGGAAGAATGAGAATGTAAGGATAATAAGTTGCCTGTATTTTAAATTCTTTCCAAGAACAACATATTAAACCACAAATAAGTTAACGAATCACATGAGTCCATAAGTACAAACCAAGTAAATCGATTTATATGTTTAACTCAAAATTTATAGCGATTCAATTTCTAACTCCCTGACACACGATTGGACCTTTTAGTTAAAACCCACTACTGTTAACATTGTCATAGTCAATTTCAATGGATCTAAAACAAAACCCTTTAGAAGCTAATTTGGGAGAATTTCTAGGGATCTTAAAAAGCCACAACTAACTATCCATATCTAACCAGTTACAGGTTACACTACTTACATTCTTCTTAATAAAAGCAACAGAGTTACATACTTTCAAAGTAAATTCAGGTGGTTGGCGACGATGATCGATGGTGATGGAATTGAAATGTAAAACTTAATGGGTGGTGATTGTTAAATATTTAACGAAAATACCTAAATTGGCAAAAGTAAAAAATTGGGTGCCTTTTTATGCAAGAAACAAGTGGCACACTTATATTCCATCACCTTGGCCTTGGAAAGCTAACAGGTATTTCACATGCGTCGCACCAAAAGTCCCATCCTTTTGTGAGAGACCCTTCTTGCGCTTCCCACTAGTGCATGAAAGGTAATACTAACCATTTTTGGTCCTCACATTTGTGATCTGCACTTTGCATTTTGATGCCAGGCTCTAAAATAGCAGGAGCTTCAGAAAGAATATTGACATGTGTATCTTTACACAAAGGGCATTGGAAAATTAAAAAAAATGGTTTACATCTTATTTTTGTCTTACACCCGATTGCAAAAGCTCTACAATTGTGCCACTCTCTGGTTGAAGTTGCAGAGTAGGTGAAATTTCTTGGGTCAGGTCTTGCTCGTTACAATGCACTTTTATAATTAAAGATTATTTGATATATATATTGATGTTTATCCATAAATGCATTGTATTTGATCACCTATCTTCATATTTAAATTCTTTAATGGCAAGAATTTCAGTGTCGTCTAGAATAAGATTTGACGAAGAACTTTAGAAACAAAGCTCCCTTATGAGGTATAAACGAAAAAAATTATATTTTAAAAGCCAGGGTGTTTGTTTTATTTTTTCTATATGGTACAATGGAGGTTGTGCTTACCGTTGTACTCCATCCGTCCCATTTTTATTGTTTACGTTTCATTGTTGGGATGTCCCAATTTAATTGTCCACTACTAAAAATAAATAGGGAAGTTTGATCAAGTTTACTATATTACCCTTTTTTGAAATTATTATTACAAACTTTAAAGAAGACTTTAATTAATTAGCTAAGGGTAAAACTGTCATTCTGTCAAAAAGTAAAAAAGAGACAGCAGTAATAAATGCACTTTTCTTAAACTGTGTGTTTTTTGTCGTGAGACAATAATTTTGGGACGGAGGGAGTAATACTTTGCATTAGTGAGTCAAGATGATGGTGTCAATGCGAGAATTGTTAGCATTTTCCTTGAAGTTTGAGCAGATCATACCCTAAATTTTCCCACAACGTAACCTTTACGTTACAGAAGAAATAGAAAAGAATGATTGGAGGTGGAAGCTAATTGATGTTCATTTGATGTCTTTTGGTCATTATGTAATGGTCATTATGTACCTGTTAAAACAATATGTCTATTAATATTTTGGAAACAATTACCAAAAAAAAATGATGTTAGAATGATAACCTTTTGGTTGATGAAGACCTTTTGTGTTTTAACTGTTAATGATTTTAGAATAGTTTGTATTTACAGAATGCATATTGCAGATTGCATTTGGATTTGCATATTGTAGTTGCAGTATGTTAATTCCATTTGGAGCTTGCATTTGCATAATGCATTTGCATAATACATTTGCAGCTTGCATTTGAAGAATGCATTTGCAGCTTGCATTTAAAGAATGCATTCCATTATCATTTGTTTTAACAATTGATATTCCATTTGCAGTTTATCATGAACATTTGCATACCATTTTGCATTTGCATTTCATTTTCATTTCAAACTTAACCATGAGCATTATAATCAACTCAGTTAACTAATAAAGTACATATTGTATAGTTAGTGTAATCGGCTCATTGGCCCAAGCCCATAGTCTAGAATCTTCCTTTGTACCCTATATATAGTTGGCTATTATATCAATGAGAATCAAGCAATAAATCAAATCAATATCCTTTATGGTAATCAGAGCCTAATATCAATCTTTCTCTAATCCTCTCCTTCTTTTTCTCTCATAACGCGCTCCTCACCTCTCCCTCCCATAAAAAAAAACTGTTCATCGGCGGGTACTGTTCATCGACGGATACTTTTCATCGACAGGTATTGTTCATCGCGGAAAAAAAACTTCTTATGGCTTCTCCTGATCAGCAATGGTATATGGATATCGGAGCAACCTCTCACCTTTCATCTCACACCGGTAACCTTCAAACCTCTTCTCTTAATCGTAATTTTCATTCAGTTATTGTCGGAAATGAATCATTTATACCTGTCACCCACTCTGGACATCTACAAATCCCTAATCCATATCGCCCACTCCACCTTAAAAATGTTCTTGTCATACCCAATATAATTAAAAACCTTGTTTCTGTACGAAAAAAAAAAAAACAAAAATAAAAAAAAAAAAAAAAAAAAAAAAAAAAAAAAAAAACCCCCCAAAAATATTATAATATAATATAATTTACTTAATAAATATCACTTTTTTTTTTTTACCCCCCCCCCCCCCCCCTTTTTCTTTATTTTCCCCCCCCCCCCCCCTTTTTTTTTTTTTTCCCCCCCCCCCCCCCCCCCCCCCATTCTGTACGGAATTAACACCACTGATAATAAAATGCTCATTGGTTTTGATCCCTAATGGTTTCACTGTGCGAGATTATCATACCCGCCAAACCCTCCTTCGTTGTGACAGTACGGGTGATCTATACCCCTTACATGTTGCCGCCTCAGCCTTTGCCCCACTTACTAATAATCATTCCCTTTGGCATCAACGTCTTGGTCACCCCGATGATAATGTAATTCAAACCCTGTCATCACGTGGCCTTGTGTCTTATAATAAACAAAACACTCAAAACTTGTGTCGTGCCTGCCAGTTAAGGAAACAAACAAAACTTCCCTTTTAACGATCTACCTCTATTGTCACATCTCCCTTTGACATTATTCACTCAGACCTTTGGACATCTCCTGTCTCTAGCATGAGTGGATATAAATACTATGTCCTTTTCTTAGATCACTATTCACATTTTTTGTGGGTCTACCCACTTCATAGAAAATCTGATGCACAGTCAAAACTTTTACACTTTCATGCATTTGTAAAAACCCAATTCAACCGTGAAATCAAAGCTTTTCAATGTGATCATGGTGGAGAATTTGGCAATAACTCCATCCATGAATTATTTGCCACTAATGGCATTCAATTTCGTTTCTCATGCCCATGTACTTCAACAAAAATGGCAAATATGAAGCTGATTCGTAATATCAAAACTAGTACGTTCTCTCCTCTTTCAGGCCTGTCTTTCTCCCGAGTATTGGGTCGAAGCACTACTTACTGCCGCTTACTTACTCAATATCCTCCCATCCACCTCCATCAACAATGACATCCCTTACACAAAATTATTCAACAAACCAACCTCTTACACCTATCTTCGCACGTTTGGATGCCTTTGTTACCCTTACACCTTTCCACCGCATAAACTTGCTCCTCGTACCACACCATCTATCTTTCTCGGGTACCCTTACATTCATCGCGGATATCGGTGCCTTGACCTGAACACCAACAAAATTATCATTTCTCATCATGTCACATTTGACGAAACTATCTTTCCTTTCGGCTCCATGACTCCAACTAAACCCCCTCATACCAATTTTTAGATGATAATCTATACACCTCCCCCATTGCACTTTGCCTACTTACCACATCTAATTCTCCTCAACAAACACCACCACAAACAACCCCACAAACAATCCCATAAACAACTCCACAATCAACACCTCCAACTCATCTATCAACACCATTACCACAAACAACACCGACACCACCAACCACCCCACCACCACCACCACCCACCTCGCAACACCCTATGGTCACACGCTCTAAAGTCAGGATTGTGAAGGCTAACCCCAAATACAACTTACATGTTACCACCTCCTCTCCTATCCCCAAGTCTCATTTCCATGCTCTTCGAGATCCTAACTGGAAACAAGCTATATGTGACGAATATAAAGCTCTCATTGACAATAACACCTAGGTACTTGTTCCTCGCCCATCAAATGTCAACATTGTTCGCTTTATGTGGTTGTACAAACACAAATATAATGCGGACGGGTCCTTAAATCGGTACAAAGCTCGACTAGTTGCAAATGGTCATAGTCAACAACAAGGCATCGACTACGATGAGACATTTAGCCCCGTTGTCAAACCTGCTATCATACGGACTATTCTTAGCCTTTCAGATTCTCGACAATGACCTATTCATCAGTTAGACGTGAAGAATGCATTTCTTCACGACCATCTTAGAAAGACAGTGTACATGCACCAGCCACTAGAATTTACTAACTCGGCTCATTCTGATTATGTTTGCCTTCTGCAAAAGTCGCTTTATGGCCTTAAGCAGGCCCCCCGAGCTTGGTTTCAATGATTTTCTAGCTATATTATTCGAGCCGGTTTCTATCACAGCAAAACTGACTCGTCTCTCTTCATCTTTCACAAGGGGCCAGACACAGCTTACTTACTACTATATGCGGATGATATCATTCTTACAGCTTCTTCTACTTCACTCCTGCAACGTATCATCTCTTTACTAAATGCGGAATTTGCTATGACAGACCTTGGCCCACTCAACTATTTTCTCGGTATATCTGCCACGCGTACTACCTCAGGCATATTCTTGTCTTAGACGAAATATGCTACCGAGATTCTTGAGCAAGCACAGATGCTTAATTGTAATCCTTGCAGGACTCCAATTGACACCGAGAAGAAGCTTGGACCTGAAGGATCACCGGTCACTGATCCTACTTTAAATCATAGCCTTGCCGGATCACTTCAATACCTCACCTTTACCCGACCTGATTTGTCATATGCAGTTCAACAGTTATGTCTTTACATGCATGATCATCGAGAGCCACACCTTAATGCTATGAAACGTGTTCTTTGTTATCTTCAAGGAACCACTGATCTTGGATTACAGCTATTTCGGTCCATTACATCACAGCTTATTGCATACTCTGATGCTGACTGGGCAGGTTGTCCGGCTACGCGTCGATCTACTTCTGGATACTGTGTTTTTCTTGGTTACAACCTCTTGACGTGGTCCTCCAAACGTCAGGACACGTTGTCTCGTTCTAGTGTTGAGGCTGAATACCGCGAGGTTGCGAATGTTGTAGCTGAGACATCTTGGATTCGCAACCTTCTTTGTGAGCTTCATACCCCACTTTTCACAACGACCTTGGTCTACTGTGATAATGTCAGTGCTGTATACATGTCTGCAAACCCGGTGCAACATCAGCGCACCAAACATATAAAAATTGACATTCATTTTGTTCGTGACAGAGTAGCAGCAGGTCATGTTCGAGTTCTTCATGTCCCTTCTCGATTTCAGTATGCAGATATCTTCACAAAAGGACTCCCATACCCGTTGTTTACTGATTTCAGATCCAGTTTGAGCGTCCGCAAATCTCCCGCTTCAACTGCGGGGGCATATTAAAGTACATATTGTATAGTTAGTGTAATCGGCCCATTGGCCCAAGCCCATAGTCTAGAATCTTCCTTTGTACCCTATATTTAGTTGGCTATTATATCAATGAGAATCAAGCAATCAATCAAATCAATATTCTTTATTAACATTTCATGAACATCAAAAATTAACCATGAACATTCCAAACATAACACTTAACCATTAACAACAAAACAATTAACATTACAAACATAACCATTAACATTATAACATCGTACATTTGCATTAATTCTAAACTTGGCTTTACCTTACCACGTACCTTGTGTGGCTCTTTCTTGACACGTGAAGAAAGGCTAGCCTCGCCAGCATAGAATTTTGTCACTTAGTACTTTAGCATCTTGTTTTAATGGAAGTACGGACAATGAGCGTTCTGAATATTCTTGTAGTATGAATGTGCTTTGCAGCTACGGTGGTGAGCATGTATACCATAAAAAACAAAAATTATTGTCCTAAACTTTATTGGAATTGTTTTACAACTTATGTTGTTAAATGAACTTGTATGCAACCTTAGTTTGCTTGTGGTGTCTAAATCCATTTTGATCATTGCTCTACTGCACGTTTGCAGTTCAATTGTACAAACCTTAAAAGTTATAATTTTTTTAATCATGATAGGCGTCACTTCTCTTCTCAACTACACACATTGCTAGAAGACATGATATCATTGCTAGAAGACATGTTAATCAAGAGTAATCAATCAAACAACCAATGTGTGATCCATCTCTTTTACTTTAAAACTAAGAAGATATGTTAATCAATGTGTATGAGACACCATTTAACTTATTATTACTTCGTATAAATTAGTATAATCATTTAGTTACTTACATCTAAGTTCAATGTGCCTACCACATTTGTCTAAACTATACATTCTACCTTCTCCTTTTTTTCTAAACCCTAATTAGAAAAATGAATTCATGTTAGACAATCAACTCCTGAAAATTTATACACAGTAAGTGCCTTTTTATGAAAATTAGTGTCTGTACAAAACAACAAAACAACTTATCTCTTTGTTTTCGACAAAATAAGCAGTTAAGAGGGTGTTTAGGATTGCTTATTTAAACTGGTTGTATACTACAAATGTAAGCATGCTAGTTAAAGTACAGATTTTCGTTTACAATATATATACCATATTCAATCCGTAAAGTTAATCAATAGGATCTATATGATATTCAATCCGTAAAGTTAATCAGTCACATAAGTATGAAAAGCTGTAATTGTGTCTGTCATTTCAACAAACACTTTGTGTGCATCTTGATACAAGTTTCGTACGTTATGAAACTTGAAAGCGAAAGCTTAATGAAAATGAACTAAACGAAAGAGACAACATAACCAAATGATTATATATCTCTAAAATTACCTGATTTTGTTAAAAATGTTGTCAAGAAAGTAACATGTTGTCAACAAAATTTAATAACCTAACAAAAGACATGAAACTAATTTCAGTAACCAAACTAATGATCCAAGTATGAAAATGAATTAGAGGTTCAAAAAAGAATAAGTTTGGATGTGTGTTACTTACCAATTTACCATGCCTTGAATCTCTTAGGTGACGAATTACCATCTGCATAGGTGACCAATCTCTGCTAGGGATGTGTGTTATATTCTCTGTTGTGTAATTTACTGACGGTTTTGAAACTGCCAATTTCAGTTCTTAGAATCGTGGGATGGAATGAATGAATTAGAACTTAGAAAACCGACAGGGGGAGAAGTTTAATGTAAGTTTACTGTGCGCAACTCACCTTCTTCTTTGATTTAGGGACTTCATTTACTTAGTTTCGCCTCAGTGAATAGTGAGTGTTTCTTCTTAAACTCAGGTTGAACATTTTGAAGGAATGACTGTTCATTCAGTGACTTTGAGTAATGTTTAAGAATACCTAACGCTTAGAATATTTTTATTCAAATCCTAAGATAAAGATCATTGGGCACCGAATTGGCTCAACATTCCCGCCTCACCATTATATCCGATACTTTCTCTCTCATTTTTCCCTCCATGTTTTGGCGAGGACAAGTCCTCTCCGGTTTATTTGACCAAAACATTGACCATTTTTAGCATTTGATTAGCCGTAATTACCCATAACTAATCATAGTGGTGACATGGCAATGTCTTTGGCGTGGACGTGTTCCTGCCAAATAGTTTGGTTGACTTTGTTGACCACCACAAAAGTTTCTTATAGACCCATAAAATGTCAAAGACCCAATGACCTAATCCCGGCCTTCCATCTCTTTTAAATCTACGGTGTAGATTAATACCTCTTTTATTTATTAAAAAAATAAATAATATCTGTAAGGGTAGGATAGTCATTTACTTTTACAAATCTATCTCTCTCACTAAGTTTACTTTCTCTCTCTATCCCCAAAATCAATCGTTCTAACCATAACCCAATCTCTAACCCTAACCCTAACCCCCAAATCAATCGTTCTAACCATAAAAACAATCATTTCTATCCCTAATTTTACCCCTAAAACGATTGATGGATATTGTTGCTGAACGTGCGGCGAGAAAGGCGGCTAAATCGGAGGTCCAATCATCCTTGTCACCAGTTGCCGATGACGATAACTTATCCGATTAATGCTTTCTTTTTATGCTTATTTTGCTTATTAGGCTTAGTTTTTATGCTTATTCTTGTTTTTGTGCTAAATATGCTTATTGATAGTCACTACAAGAATCCTGATGATTACCCACGATAATTACACACAAACATTGATTCATGGGTATTCACCCACACATTTCCTACAAATTACCCATCATTAGCGAATTAGAAAATAGTTCAAGTTTACCCACTAATTTCCCGTAAGTTTTCCCATGGAATCACCCACAATATTGTATTTTGTGTGTAATTTGTAGGTAAATTCTTTGCGCAAAAGTGTTTCCCTCCGATCACCCACAAGTTCAAATATCGTGGGTAAATATATCAGTAGTATCGTGGGAAATTTTTTGTTGCCCATGAATTACACACGACCATCAATGCACGTGGGTAAACATTCGTGACTATTTTGTGGGTAACTAGATACGCATGATCAGTTTTAAGGGTACTTAGAGCGGTAAATTTTTGTCGATAAATTAAAAAAAAATTACAAAACTTTTTAAAATTTTATAAAAAACTTCGCACTTTTTTAAAAAATTAATTTTTTTTTATATTTCGCATTTTTTTACAAAACTTTTTAAATTTTTATTGTACTTTTTAGAAACTAAGATTTTAAAAAATACAAAATTTTTAACATTTTTTTTTAAAACTATGATTTTAAAAAGTACAAAAAAAATTTTAACGTAAAAAATTAAATTTTAAAAAATTTAAAAAACGCTAAAAAAATTTAATCTTTTTTTAAAAAAATTTGTAAAAAAAATCTTAAATATTTTTACGAATAATAATGTAAAAAGGTTGTTTTTTTTAAACATAATTATAACCAAACAAAAAACTAATTTTTTTTAACCTCTTTAATACTTAAGGGAAAAAAAAAATCACAGTTAGTCCAAGGATGTATCGTGCTCAAACATGACGAAGGGATGTGTTTTGGACAAAATTTTAACAAGGGACGTGAGACAGTTTTTTGAGAATTCATAGGGATGATTTCTGCACTTCCCTCTTTTTTTAAATTTTCAAGAACACAATTTAAGCCTTACAAGTTTTTAAGCTATGTTTACAATTATTTAATACACAGTATCATCTATACAACATGCTATAATTAATGTATGCGTTAAAAAAAATGAATATACCACATGGTACGAAACCAAACAGTTATTAACTATTATCAAAAATATTAGTCAATCTAACTACAAATAATTTTACGCCATGCAACACAACTTGTAATAATACTGTTTACCATTTTTCTGATCGCCATTCCAATCGTGATTGAGACAGGTACTCTACCATCTTTATGTATGGTGTGCGATAAGGGTTTTTTTTTCTAAAATTATGCGAGCTAATATTATTATCACGAAAAACATATAATCGAATAATATTGTTCGCCAAAAATTTGATTACCTGGTACCCGTCACTATAACGCGTAAGTACCCAGTGCTAGTTGGTGGTATTTATAAATAAAGAGCGAGCGCGTTAAGTTACACATTTAAAAATCCAATGCGATAAGGCCTAAAAGATATAGCGAAATTATACAGTCATTCAAGATTATAATACACAGCATATTCATATAAATGAAATATTAAGTATCTGGTAAGTATACAAATATATCATTGGATAAAATTAAATCATTTTTGCTATGTATAGAGGGAAACATCCGCCTTTTTGCTCTATGGAAAATTAGAATAATACTCAAACAATTCAATTTTTACCTTTAAAACACTAAATTCCCAACGAGATCCACATATCACGCATGCTAATAAGAAAAGGTTATTAAACATTTTTCAATTAACCAACACTTGATCGATCTTGTTCAACCTTTTCGGTGGTGAATGACAAATCACCAATATTTTAATTATTCTATTGTCATCTCTAACACAATTTGATATATCTCAAGCACTTCTGTAACACAAAATCTGGAAATTTGTAAGTTTGTTCATGCTACTAACATCATAATGATCATGTGATGCTACGATCATGTATGTTTTGTTTTTCGTAAAGAAGAAATAAAATTAGGGCGCCCAAGAACTCAAATGACTAGACTGAAACTTTTGGTTGTTGTGGCTGAGACTAAATACAAGTTATCTAATTTTTTCAGAATTTAGTAAAGGAAGGAAGCTTATTAATAGTGTGGCAAATCTTCTATTGTGTGGTACATTGGATGTCCATCTTTTTCATAACCTAATATGTATGATCATTTAATCATTTTGGTTTGAAATTTACGAATCTGTACTTGCGGTACGATATACATTTTTATTTATATATGTTTAACTATTGTAATTTAAACATTATGAGTAGGAAACACTTGAAATAAACATGAATTATAATCCCTTATAGAAATTTGCAGGCTAGAAGATTGGAGGTAAAATCTGTTGTATCAACAGATCACATACATCATAGAACAAATAAATTTATTGGTAAATTCCAATACTTTGATGTTTGAAATTTAAAATTTAAGTTCCATAGTCCTTAATGGTGATTATAATATATATTATATCATGTGCAGGTTTAACAAAGAGGGATGTTCTGAGTGTAGACTAACAAGTATAAAACACAAGGAGAGATGTGTCTTCAACACCCCACCCTAAAAGATTAATGGCTCGTGAATAACCTATGTTGTTAATGTGTCTATACTGCTTTGGAACTAACAAGTTATAGTTGTGGATCTTTTTTATTATATGTTGTTAATATAGATTTGGATTAATCATATTATACATTGTACTTGCGATATGATATTAATATGGAATAACAATTTCATTGTAATTCTTTTTATGGGATCTATATTAATCGTACTATTACTATGTAGGTTTCATATGAAATTGCTTATTTAGAAAATCTGTTTTAATGTTGCTTTTTTATATGTGGAAATCATAGTAAAATGATGATGGGAGATCCGGATACAAGGAATATTTCCACAATATTTGTAATTAAATTTTATCCACGAATTACCCACAGTTATATGTATGGGTATTCCGTGGTATGACACAAGAATACCGTAATATATTTACCCACATAATAACATAATCACCCACTAAACACGTCATGGGTAAGTTTTCCCACGAATTGGAAAAATTGTGGGTAAACAATTACCCTCGGAGGTTTTACCCATTTAAAGGCTGACGTGGAAATTCATGGGGTTAGCCGACTTACCCACGGGTTTTAAGCCTTTTACCCATAAATATGGCATTTGGGTAATCGGACAGAATTCTTGTATGTGAGTTTTGGATCAGTTTTTAGAGAATGAGTATTGGTTTCTGTGTTGAAATAATTAGTGTTTTTGAATTATTTATTTAGACAATTCATATATCATTCTGTGGGGTGAATAAGGATAAGGATAGAAGAAAGGGTGATTACACAAAATTATAATAACGACTACGATGGTCAATAAATAAACGCTATAAGAAAATATATAAACTTAGTAACTTATAAATAAAGTCTGATATTGACTTGACGTAAACATCATGGACTCATAAATATAAGTTACAGACCGCGTAAATATTACAAATCCTGCATAGCTACTTATGGGTTGTAAAGTCGTCACTAGAGCCAACCGGTTTGAATCAACATTTTAAAAGCAAAAAACGTTATCTCAAAACGACAATGCCCTTTGATACCCACTTGCATAATTCATTCTACATTTAAGTTTATAGAATTAAACTCATACTTGTCGTAATTACCCTAGGTGTTTGACTGAGTCACTATTTGACGCCATTGATCCCATTATTCGATCCCAGACATTAACCGGCAAGGGAGTTTTCAAGCCCCTACTGACTGTTTAAAATAACTTTCGGTGAGAATATTGCTTATTTTAACAGATTGAACACAATACATTCACTGATTTACTATTGGGTCTAAGTCCCTATTCAACCCAAACCAAAAACCAAAAAATAAATTGACCAATGGTTTTATACTTTTATAGCCACAAGTTATAGATACAGTTTAATGCAAATTTTTGAAATTGCTAAAAGATAACATACCGACTTTTTTTAACTATGCAGGTTTGAAACATTTAGATAATGCATGATTGTAGAGATAAGTACTACAAGTTGATTTATCGGTTGATTTTGAGAGCATAGGAGGCATTGTCTCAAATCAAAAAGAAATTGCAGACCTGTTGGCGGCTCAGCAAAGTGCTTGAGGAATAAACACAGACTGACCATTTTGAACTTCAGAAAGGTAAGTTCTTTTGGGATTCACGGCTAAGAAGCTCTCCTTCATACCATTGGAGTTACTAACATATAAAAGGAAATTCCAAAGTTGGGTTTCATTCAATGCTCGAGGAGGGAAGTAACTGTCGGTTGAATACATTAAACAAGTTGTGGTAAACGATTTTCGTGTAAGATTTGTAATAGCTGGGGAGCATTATTAGTAACATATATTGTTCAGGTGTATGTTGTTGCTTTATAGAATAAATAAATAACTATGATTGTTATGTAGTTTTGACCATGTAAATGTGATGTACATGATTAGTTCGACTACAACTGAAATTTCAATTCCTTACAGCTTAGCTTTTCAATTCTTTACGACGATGTACAAAACGTCCCGCAGCGAAGCGCGGGTATCAAAAACTTGTTTTAAACAACACTAATAATTAAAATAAACAAACACCCAAACATAATTAAAATAAAAGCACAAAGAACCCGCTTCTTCATTATTCTTTTCCCACTTCTTCATTATTCTTTCCCATATTCCAAAAGAGTAGAATAATCTTTCCATCATATTAAAATTGTTTTTCTATGACTAGTGCACATCATATTATTTCTCTTACACACACATATTCACATCCCCAAAATATCAATTAAAATTCCAAATCACCGTTAGATGAATCTTTAACCGTTTTGAAAGATATCAATGATCGGAAAGTTTCAACGGCAACGGCAGCAACTACGACCGTTGTTGATCGGAAAGTTATGCCGGCGAAAAAGAAGCCAAAGACCATATTAACTTCCAATCCCTTATTCATCGCATCAAAATACTCACAAAACCTTTTTTCACCCTCACAACCCTAACCGCTACCAAATTAACAGCTTCTCCAACGAAAACC
>BQNB010098156.1:3041-23235 GCA_026074375.1 Tanacetum coccineum
TTAACCAAGTTGTCGCTAGAGTGCAAAATTTCAAAATACAATTTTTGAAAGAAGTAGCCAAATTTGTTCGAGACTTCTAATCTCTTACAAAAGAAGCTGATGAATCTCTTGCCAAACACAAGGCTTTGGAATTGGAAATCAAGCGTCTCTTGAGAATAGTTGTCAGTCAGGATATTATGTCCATTGTGCAAAGTAATTCTGTTATAGATACATCAAATCTCCAAACTGAGCTTGACCGTATAAAAGAACGATTTGAAAATTGTATCATTAAAAAGGAGAAAAATATGCTAAACTTTGAAATGATTGGTACAAAAAATGTGAAGAATGCAAATATGATAAAAATTTATACGATAAAGCTTATAATGATATGCAACAAAAGATCAAACGGTTGCAAGCTCGGTTAGGAGATCAAAAGGGTAAAAGTAAGGATACTCCATGTGTATCAGATACCCTTGATCTTTTGTCTTAAAAACTAGAGAATGAGAACATGGAATTAAAGTTTCAGGTTTTAATAATGAAAAAGAAAATGCTCATCTTAAGACTGCATACAAGAACCTATTTGACT
The DNA here is from genome assembly GCA_026074375.1 of Tanacetum coccineum. Classification (NCBI taxonomy): domain Eukaryota; kingdom Viridiplantae; phylum Streptophyta; class Magnoliopsida; order Asterales; family Asteraceae; genus Tanacetum; species Tanacetum coccineum. The sequence goes on from BQNB010098156.1 coordinate 3,607, forward strand.
CTATCAATGTGACACGGGCTCAAACCAAATTAATAATTGACTCTTTGCAGAACAAATTACATGACACAAATTATGAAAATGCTAAGATAAGAGCCCAGTTATTCGATAAGGTTTCTGAACAAATGGACACCACCAAAGTACAGGTACGAATTACTAATTTGCAAATCAATCATACCGAGAGGAAACCCGTTTTTGCAATCTTTAAGAAACAGTTGTTGTAAGGACAACAAATGATTTCAATCTGAACGTCCAAACTTTTCAAAAACTCGGGTTCCTCAAAAGGTCGATAAGACGAATGATTTGTCAAATCCAGTCACTTCAAACTCGGTACCCACCACCAAAGAATTAAAGGTTGTAGAAAATGATAAAGTGATTGCCTCTGGAATGTTTAGGATTAATCCTTTTAAGAAATCTAGGGAAGTAAAGTATGTGCCTAACAAACCTGTTAATGCAAGCGTTAGGACAAATCCGATCACTGATCCACAACCTTATGTCATCACTAAGAAAGTTGTTAATTCTGACTCACATGGTTTCTCTTCTACAGGAGTAGACATCACTACTAAGACCAGAAGGCCACAGCCTAGGAGCAATACAAAGAATGATAGGGTCCCTTCTGTATTTAAGAGTAGTCGCATCAAGAATAAAGAAGTCGAAGTAGAAGATCACCCTAGAAATATACTGCTTTCTAAGAATAAGAAACATATGTCATTTGAATGTAATAACATTAAGCTTGCTATTCGGAATGATAAATCTGAAATTGTTTGTGCTATGTGTAAGCAAGAAAATCATGATGTTTGTGTGCTTAATTATGTGAATGGCATGAATTCTCGTAGTAAGAAACAAAAGGCAAATGTTTCAAATATTGCAAAACAAAACATAAGGCACAGATCTAGAAACCGAAGAATGTAGGGTCCAAAGAAATACTTGCTTCACCTAAGCCTAGTAAACCTAGAATGCGTCTTAGGTGGTCACTAACTGGAAAGATGTTTGACATTAAAGGAAATTTAATTGCATCTAGTGAATCAAATGGTGATAATGCATGTACTCCTAACCCTCAGGAACCTACAATCAAACGGTTTCAAAATTCCACTTTTTCTCTTGGCAGGTTATCCAAATATGTTTGTGGTGCGTTGAATCGGGTTGTTCCAAGCATATGACCGAGAATCTAAAGCTTCTCATCAATTTCGTCTGGAAGTTTTTAGGAATCGTTCGCTTTGGAAATGATTATGTAGCTGTAATTCTGGGTTTCGGTGATCTTCAGTGAGGAAATATTTTAATCACCAGGGTTTATTTCATTGAGGGCTTGGGGCACAACCTGTTCTTGGTTGGGCAGTTTTGTGATTCAGATCTAGAGGTCACTTTTAGAATGAACACATGTTTCGTCAGATATATTAAAGGAGTTGATTTGTTAAACGGAAATCGTACAACAAAGCTTTACACCATCAATCTCCATGATATGGCCTATGCATCTCCAATTTGCCTCATGGCTTGGGCTACTTCTACCAAGTCGTGGTTATGGCATCAACGTTTATCCCACCTCAACTTCGACACCATAAATGATCTTACCAGAAATGATCTTGTCACTGGTCTTCCAAAGTTTAAATACCATAAAGAAAATCTTTGTCCCTTATGTGAGCAAGGAAAAAGTAAAAGGGCAACTCACCCACCCAAACCTGTTCCAAATTCTAGGCAGAGGTTACACCTTCTTCATATGGATTTGTGTGGTCCAATGAGAATCGCAAGCATAAATGAGAAGCGGTATGTTCTGGTGATTGTTGATGACTACTCACGTTACACTTGCGTAATCTTTCTCAGATCCAAAGACGAAGCACCAGAGGAGATTAAAACCTTTCTCAAGAAAATTACAGTTCTACTACAAGCTCTAGTCATTATTGTAAGAACCGAAAACGGCATAGAATTCAAGAACCAAGTGCTTCCAGAATACTTTAACAGCGTTGGCATCTCTCACCAAGCATCTTCTGTCCGTACCCCTCAACAAAACGGAGTAGTGGAACGATGAAACTGCACGCTAGTGGAGGCTGCTAGAGCAATGTTGATTTTTTCTTGTGCACCGTTATTCTTATAGGCTGAAGCAATTGCTACTGCGTGCTACACTCAAAACCGCTCCATTATTCACCGTCGATTTGACAAAACACCATACGAGTTTATTAACGGCAGAAAACCAGATATCTCCTTTCTTCATGTATTTGGGGCTCTTTGTTATCCCAAGAATGATCATGAAGATATTGGGAAGCTCGATGCAAAAGGTGACATTTGCTTTTTCATTGGTTATTCTGCTAATTCTTGTTCTTACAGAGTTTACAACCGAAGTACAAAGAAAATCATGGATACCATAAACGGGACATTTGATGAGCTTTCAGCGCTATGGCTTTGAACCAAAACAGTTTAAAACCTAGACTTCAAAGTATGACTTCTGGACAAATCAGTTCAAGACTCGATCTTCCTTATGCTTTGTCAACAATAACAACTCAAACACCAACTAAAGGTGAATTGGATTTACTGTTCAAAGCTATGTATGATAACCATGTCGGTGGTCAACTGTCAACTGCCCCAAGAACTATTCCGGCTACAAAGGCACCTCAAGTTCTTCAGACCCCAACGGCAACTACAACAACACCAAACACCGCCCCGACACCAACAAATTCATCCTCTCAAGCAACAAGTATTCCAAGAACTTCACATAATGTTAACAAGCTCGAAACACAACATCAACATGTTCAGCATCAACTCGCAATAGTTGCTGACAATGTTCCGAATGCTATGTTCGATGATAATTCGTTTGTAAATCCTTTTGCTACTCCATCCACAAGTGCTACTGAATCATCATCGTCATAATATGTGGATCCATTGAACATGCATACGTTTTACCAACCATACCCTCATGAATATTAGTGGACTAAGGATCACCCTCTGGAACAAGTGATAGGAGAACCCTCACGACCAGTTTTGACAAGAAATCAATTAAGAACAAATGGTGACATGTGCATGTATGCATTAACGGTGAGCACAATGAAACCAAAGAATGTCAATGAGGCTATGACCGACACTGCATGGATTGAATCAATGCAAGAAGAGCTTCTTCAGTTCAAAAGGCTTGATGTATGGGTGTTAGTTCCTCCTCCTTATAACATAAAACCTCTTACATTGAAATGGTTATTTAAAAACAAGCATGATGAAGAGAACACGGTCATCCAAAACAAGACTCGCCTGGTCATACGAGGGTACCGCCAAGAGGAAGGAATCGATTTCAAAGAATCCTTTGCTCTGGTTACTAGAATGGAAGTTATCAGGATATTTTTGGCATATATGTTGCACACAAATCGTTCATTATGTTTCAAATGGAAGTGAAAACTGTTGTCCTGCATGGTACGCTAAAAGAAGATGTGTACGTGTGTCAACCTGAAGGTTTTATCAATGATGATCATACAAGGCATGAATACAAGTTAAAGAAGGCACTATATGGGTTAAAGCAAGCACCAAGGGCATGGTATAACGAATTGTCAATGTTTCTCCTATAGAATCACTTCTTTAAAGGCACCATTGATCCAACGTTTTTTATAAGGGGCTTCGATGATGACATCTTAGTGGTACAAGTCTATGTTGATGATATTATCTTTGGTTCTACACACCCTAGGTATACCCAACTATTTTCTGACCTCATGAAAAGCCGCTTTGAAATGTCGATGATGGGGGAATGATCATGGTTTTTTTTTTCCCTTTGGTTTACAAGTAAACAGTCCCTTGTGACATCTTATAAAACCGTCCAAACTATGTGTTAGAAATCTTAAAAATATGGATGGAATCATGTGATGTCGTTGGTTACTCAATGGAAATCAAAGGACTAGCTTGACCTTTGATCTAAATAGGTCTCTAGGGCGATGAACAATAATATCATAAGCATGATTTGGTTGCCTAATGTTATCTTACGTTAGTAGACCAGACATTGTACATGCTACTTGTTTATGTGCTCGGTACCAGGCTAAGCCAACAGAGAAACACCTCAAGGAGGTTAAAAGGATCTTTTGTTATCTCCGGGGAACTGTTAATACGGGTCTTTAGTATACGAAGGATTCTGGCTTTGAACTAACCGGATTTTTAGCTGCTGATTATGCGGGATGTAAATACACCTTTAAGAGTACTTTTGATGGATCTCAATTCTTAGGAGAAAAGCTAGTTAGTTGGTCCTCAAAGAAACAAGATTGTACAACACTGTCAACCGTGGAAGCAGAATATGTGTCTCTATCCGCTTGTTGTGCCTAAGTCCTTTGGATGAGGACACAGTAACGGATTATGGCTTTCACTTCAACAAGATTCCAATCTATTATGATTCGAAATCAGCCATAGCCATATCCTGCAACCCGGTCCAACATTCAAGAATGAAACACATCGTTGTCCGCTGCCATTTCATAAAGGAACACGTAGAAAAGGGTACGATTGAATTGTTATTTGTCAAAGTGGAATTACCAGATTGCCGACCTCTTCACCAAAGCTCTTCTAGTAGATCGATTCAACTATTTGGTTCGTCGCCTTGGTATGCGCAGTTTATCTCCTTAGGAACTTGATCGTCTTGCAAAATTATAGTAATTCTTTGTATATATTCTATCAAAAAAACAAAATACAAAATATTAAAACCTATAAAAGCAAAATACAAAATCAAAAAATTTCAAAAATACAAAAATAATCTTCTCTAACATGTCTCTCGATAATCGATAACATTTGCGCACCTAGAAATGTTGATTAATATTAACACGGGTGCATAAATGAAGTTCGAGCGAGAGTTTCTAAATGCTTTCAAAACATGTCTTTTCACTTTTTCTCAACGACTTCTAAGTAAATGTCAGCTTAGGACTCGGTCTCCAAAGAAAGGAAAATGTTCATTTATGTACATTTATCCTAAACAACGGGAAGTTTATATCTTCTCGGTCTTGAGCACTGTCATATAAACATTCAAAGTTTTGAATGCTCAAGAGAAGCACTAAGGAAATGATAATTAATACGATACATATAACATCATTTTCTTGTTGGGCACAATTTTTCAAGATATTTTCAAAAAGATAAATTTCAAATTTTTTCAAAATTATGCGCTCAACAAACTCTCACTCCAAGTTTTCACTCTATTCTATAATTGAGGGGGAGTATAATAATTAGTTCATTCTGCATGCGCTCTTGTTCTCCCAAGACTTAGTTAAGTTCATGTGAATTCCAAACATTAACTTGTTTTTAATTCACTAATTGTCAAAAATTGTAACCACATATATAATTTTTGAGGGGGAGAATAATGATTGAAATGTGAACAATACGGAGTAATAACGGATACGATCTTCAATCCATATGTGTGTTCTCAAACCTCGCATGTGCAAAACACTTTCATAATATGGTGCATATGTGTAGGGGGACATTTTGGTAACTCTGGAAACACTCAATGTGTCTTAAATGATTTCTCAGACACGTTGATTAATTTTTATCAAATGGTTTTATGGGTCTTCATGGCAATACCCTAAAGACCGACCAACTATTGTTTCTCAAGGAGTTATAAGGAGATTAAGGTTAGGTATATTCATTCCATGATCCAGCCAGAACCAGAGGGATCTACCCAGGAACACTCCATTAGATAGAGTAGAAGTCCTATGTATGATTGAAAAAGAAGGAGTAAAGTGAGAATAAGGGAATAATGTCGACTGAGATGGAACTAGTACTGAAAAAAAACCTAACAATGTACTAGTCATGAAGTCTCGGTAAGCACTGAAGGGGTTGAAGAATGAAAAAGAATTGTAAGGATAAAGGGTGAAAAGAAAGAAGCCCTCATACACCTAGGCAGAGGGAATACCGGGTCAATTACATAATTATTGGTAATCACAAAGATGTTTCTGACTATTGAAGACAAATGCGTCATGGAACCAGTGATGCAATGCACAAACCCTCCCTAAACATTAGGAATCTTTAAAAGATTTCTATTCACTTCTCACATAGATCAAACCGTTTCTATGGCTTTCTCATTCCGAGATCATTGATATTGAAAAGATGGCAGTCCTCTCCAGCCTCTGTTTACCAAATAACAAGTGTGCACTTATAGAGTCTAGAGCCATCGAGATCTAACAAAAATCTCACTAGGACACAAATTCCAATATATACAAAATGTCGTACATCATTATACAACATTTGGTATCAAAGAGTCATATGCATTATCCTTGTGATAACTGCCAAAACATCAGAGTGATACTCTTTAGTATTCACAATGATGATGGAAATCCTTCTTAAGCCAACATCAAATAAGCTCTTGGTAGGTGACTTGTAAGATTCTATATGAATCAAGCTTGTGTCAACTTGATATCGATTTTGGTCCAGTATATGAATTGATGACTCAATCAGAAAGATAGTAACTATTTGATTCACTCTTACCGTGTTGTCTGCTTTGAGATGCTCCGGTAACGAGAACGGCTAGTACAGCTGCGAAACCCTGTCAAGGAGATTCTTATGAATTCTACCTAATCACAGATAGTATTTATACTGATTAACGGGGAACCGTGGTTATTATAACCGTATTCGACGAAGTGGACAAGACCCACTTTGGTTATATATGTTTATTCGCTAAACCTATTCTTGCTGGTTTCCCGACGGGCTAGAGCCTTCTAGTTCATGCTGAGTCAAGATTCAAGACCTCATGCTCAATCGATAAAGATAAATACATGATGCAAGATCAAGCACATGTGTCAAAGTCTTCCGCAATCTTTGATGTACATCACTCCCTAAAAGGGAACATTTTTTACAAGATTGCCAAACAATAACAAAGATATAACTTACAAGTGGTTAAGAGTACCACTCCTACGTGATGTGGTACAAGGTTGTCATGTATCCCAATAAACACATCAGGTCACCGGAAATAGCGTTTCTAGCTCTAGAAGCAGGAGCAGGACAGTGGTAACATCAATTAGGACCATATCAATGACAAAACTTTAATGAGCCAAGTCTTAGGGAACTTGGTTTGGTAGTGGTCTCCCAGGTGCCAAAGGATACATATTGAGGGGTGCAGAAGTCAAGAGGTTTGAGGGCTGCACTAAACAGTCACAATGATCACCTTTCAAGAGTTACCAAACTTGGAAGTAGGGGAGGACAGTATGTCACTAAATGAATTGATGGAACTTTGTACAAACGACTATCGATTATTTGAGTAAAAACAGAAAGAGAGGATTGTTTGCATGAAAATGACAGACATAGATGTTTCAGTATAGAAAAGAATGAGAGATATTTTGAGTTTTAAAATAGAAAAGGAAGCTTATGAGAATTAAAATTGATGAGGGAAATTGCTTTTTTGGAAAGAAAATTAAGCGTTTAATATAGTGTCTTTAAGTTAATGCTGATAGCTAAAAGTTTACTGCTGCTAAGCTTAAGATAATATTGTCTAGGCTTAATTTCTTGATGCCTGTATTAGTTTAAGGTGTAGGCCTACACTTACTGTGTTAGCATAAGTTAATGCACGCCAGGCATTAATTTTACTATGCTGGATTAGTTAAATATAGTATGGTTAAATTAATGCATGAGTTTTAAAGTTAATGCTATTGATGGGTGTGATTCATAAATACTTGAATATATAAGGAGTTATTAACACTCATTCGATCGATTTTATCCATTGATCATACCTACTATCTATCATCATAAACCCTAGACTAATTTTCATTTTAATCATCAAAAATCACCATGCGACCCAACGTTGCGTGAAATCACAATTTGATTGCGTTTATGGAGAAACCAGAAGTGAGGGTTTGAGGAGATCTATTGATTTTTTGATGACTAAATCCAGATCTCGTTATGCTTTTTACTGTCAAATCTACTATCTCTACTTTTCATTGCCAAGTTTGACGGAAACAGCAAGTAAAGACGGTTAATGGAGAACGTCAGTTACAAGCCCTAGTTGATAAGAAAAAGGTAATCATCACAGAGACAAGTATTAGAAGTGATCTTAACTTAGAAGATGCAGGTGGTACTGATTGTTTGCCAATGATACAATCTATATGCATAACTGCAAAGGATGGGTATAAAGCGTTCTCAAAACCTAACATTCTATAAAGCTTTCTTTTTCCACAATGGAAGTTTTTGATTCATACCATTACGCCCAGCCTTATGCTTAAGTACCCCTCCTGGCACGAATTCCGTAAGCACTCTGGCTCTTCCCAACCATTGATTTGCCCCTCATCAAACTACCAATTTACCCCATACCCCCTACACAAAAATCATACATTACCCTCCCAACTCTTTCTTTATACACCAAACATCATACACCTCTAATACCCCCTATAAACAACACCCCCCCAATTATCACATACCACACCTCTCCAACATACCCCCCCCCCCCCTCCCCACAAAACCCCCCAATATCCTCTCTCCTCCCCTAAAAAAACACTTCTTACCCCCCATAAATCCCCAATCAATTAAACCCATCCACCACCCTCCTCATTAATACTCACTCAACTCCCAACACAATCAACACCCCCCCCACCCCCAACAAACACCCCCCCACCCACCCCACACCCCCCACCCCTCCTCCTACCCTTTCCCCCTTCTTCACTCATTATCACCCCCTCCTCACAACATCCGCTCCACACCATATTCACCATACACAACCCCAAACCCCACAATCACCCACCCCATATATCTTCAACTCCATCCCAACAATCCAATCATCCACCCCCCCCCAAACACCCCCCAACCTACCCCTTTAACAATCCAATTCTCACCCCCACCAAACCACCCTCAATTTCTAACCTCTCCCCAATCCTCTCCTTTACCCATCTAAATTCCCCTCTCCCTTCCTACCTCCCCCACTTAACCTCCTCAACTTCCTATTAACACCTAACCCCTTTAACTCCACACACAATCTCCATAAATTTATACACTTCTTCATCAACCCCCACTTTTTCTTCCCATAATCACAATCATCTATTCAGTGACTGTGATACTATGTTCGTGAGACGGTGTGTTTATATGTGTGTATAGCACTGCTCAAGTGCTGTTGTGTCAATGCTGACCCTATCCCTGAAGTGTCGGAGAGTGGTTCGCAGTCCTATATTCAGCTTACAATGGCGGCATACAGATTCAAAGGAATAAATATTTAGCGAATCTATAACTAGATATAGCTGTATCATCTCCCCCTCCCAACGTCCTCGCATGTCTCTGTGTGATCACTCTTGTTGTTTGAATCAGCTCTCTAGCTGATGAAGTTCTATAAGATATAATGGTGTGTCTATCGCCGATTCAATCTGAATACGTGATCGTCTGTGCGTTCCATCTGACATATATACTTAACAAATACTTAAATGTTGTCTCACTCTCTGTCGCCTCACCTGTGTTCACAAGAAACTATCTACATACAAGATCCTTCCCATATGATGAGTGTGTGATCAGCTCTAATCAAGGTGCATATAGAGTGACCTGACCTCTTCTAGGGAGAGATTATCCCACCGTCGATCACCCTGCGCTTTATGCTTAATATGTGAATCTGTGTATTGAAAAGTTTGATTCACATATCTCCACTGACCGGCTCATGTCTCGCGCCTATATCTCCGCATAGTGTCTTGCAGGGTATCTCTCTCATATTCGCTGTAAAATGTGGTCCAAAACTGTAGTCACCCATCCGCATCACCACACCCTCTTAATCTTCCATGGTAATTAGATCTATTGCTCAATGTCCTTTTCGGACTTGTAGCTTAAACTGCCCACATATGTCTCCGCATAAATCTGCACCTATAATACGCGCTCGCTCGCGGCTCTCACCCACTAATGCGTATCTCCCCGGTGTACACCTCTCTCTATTAGACATGACCTCACTCGTTGTCACCTCACTCCGACGTTTAGGTGCTGCTGCGCGCGCTCTGCGCTCACTCCTTTTCGGCTGTGAGCTCATGCAAGTGTTGTCTCATCGCGCTGTGAGGTCCGAGAAGAGCACTCGCTTGCACGCTCGCGCTGCGTTCTATTTCACCTCTGTGTGTCTCAGTCTCGCATCTGTTGTTAGCTCTGGTATCTGCTGCACGCTCTCTGTGTGCGCCGTCACGTGTAGAAATGAACATGTAAGCTGTGAGAGAGGTGTTGTCGTGAGTGCTTGAGATATCGCAACTCATAGCTAGTGAATAGAATGTGCTAAGTCCTACCTCTCTCATCGAAGAAGCTATGTGTCGACGACTCGTTTAGCTGGCTAGATATGTTAGAATCCCTAGTGTGCTACTACATCTAAGTAGTGGCATGTAGCCCACCCATCGCCCGTGTACATGTTAGTCGATGAGAGAAATGTGTGTGCGCATGTATAGAGTACGCCTTGTTTGTGCAAGAAGAATTACAATCACTCGTCGTCACACCGATATCGCTACATCGTACAGCGTCTGTCTCGCGGTGTGGAATCTAGCAGTGTATCGATGCCGCCACAACCACGAGACTACATGTATCATAGAGGCGCCTTACTGAGTGCTATAAATAGTCTGTTGCCTCGAGTTCATCAGTGTCTGCTGAGAGTGTTTAGAAGATATCTGTCTCGCAACACTCGAGAGCCTCTCGTACTGTCGCGCGCGCGTCCTCTTGTGTACTGTCTCTTAAGCCCTACGCGTTGAAGTGTTCTTGAATCCCACCTCAGTTGTGTGGCAACTTAGCTCTCTCCCATAGAGGCGACTCAGATTATGTCGAGTGGCTAAGATAGAGACTTGACTAGCCACGTGGTGCAGAGATGACACGCCTCATTGATGTGTCTGATGGCCTGTGTTTCTCTACTTAGAGCTGTCAGATGGATGCTTGTAGTGCTATTTATGAGTCTTGTGTGGCGTGTAGATAGCGGTCATGTCCTCTCTGACGTATGTGTATAAATACCTCATTGTGCCTAACGTGTCCCCCATGATTACAGGCTTGGTTACGCAACAGTGTTGAGGCTTGTCGCGTCGAGTGGTGACTGAACGTTACACAGCTTGCTACTGTAGCCCTAGTTATCATCATGTGTGTAGCTAAATTCACCACCGAATCGTTAATCGAGTGTCTCTGTGTGTTCACGTGACTGTGATGAAGTATAATGCATTATGACTCACACAGATCGTCCTGTGGTACAGATATAGCATACCGTCACATCAAACGCTGTCTAGTGAATGAATGAGATGACTTAACTTAGGGCTGTTTCTATTAGATCTCATATTGAGTCATGAATATAATCCTCGTGGGCAATATCGTGGGGTAGATTATAATTGAGTCTGTCGCTTGTATATCCTGTAGAGATGAAGGATTGATCGCTGCTGTCTTCTCACTACTCACCTACAGATGTTGATAGAGTGCCTTCCTCAATATTCATCTCTATAGTGTGTCTGAGATACTGTGTTCGCTCAGGCACTGTCGCTAGACTTTGCGTCTAATAGCTCATTTGCGCGGTGTGTGAATTGGCACCTCGCGCAAGTGTGCATCTGTAATGCCCAGTACTCGCTCGCGCTCATGTGTGACCTTGTTGAGTCTGTGTGACTGTGGAGCATATGATATCGCACTACTCTTTATCCTAAGTCCCATTCCTCGCTACAGCAACCGCCATATCTGATCTCTTTCACATTGATGAGGCTCAGGTGGTTATTTTGCTCTAGGCGTTGAACTACCGCGAATTATAGTTGTAAGACAGTATCTACTAAGTAAGAGAATCGTAGAGTAAATGCTCGAGAGTGACGTTGATAATGTATCGCTGCGCTGTATGCTGAGTCTCAGCAACTCAACGGACAGAGTCGTATTAGTGAGGTCCCCAAATGTGTCCTCATCGCATAGACAGAAGAACTCTAAGACCTACTAGGAGTGACAGAGAAGACTGACTGTCGCTGTGAGTAGTGTCACAGTAGTTAATCCGCGTGACTCCGCGTTATCGGATACTAGTGCTCATTGTGTGCGAGGCGTTCCATTCAGAGAGACTTATGTGTCTTTTTATGTGTATTATTGCTTCTTAGATAAGAATGTTAGCAGTAGTGGGCTCCTTTGTGATATCATGTTTAGTATCTACCTTTGTGCCCGCTTCCAAGAGGCTCCTGTTGGGATTAAAACCCTCTTGATGCTGTTTGGAAGTTACTACTGCTAAGTGTAAGTTAAGACTGTTAAGGTATTAGTTACTGCTGCTAAGTATAAATTAGTGATGTTAGTAATCTTAATGAAAAATATGCTAGTATATATTAGTACTGCTAGTGTAACTTAGTACTGCTGGTGAAGATTGAAGAAAACTTTCTAAGTAGTTAATGTTGCTTGTACACAGTTAGTGCTGCTGGTACAAAAGTTACTACTGTTGGTATGAAAGTTACAAATGCTTAAAGATTACAACTGCTGGAAGAGTTTATGCTGACAGAGAAGAGATCAAAGACTTATCATAGAAAAGATAAAGATTGCTTAAAGATTACAACTGCTTAAAGATCAAAGACTTATCAGAGAAAAGATAAGTATGAGATATTTTTGCAAAATATACATTTAAGTTATTGGTTTAGAAGATCATGATAACTTAGGAAAATATTGTAAGCCGGTTAGGACTCCTTGGTGTATAAAAGGAGGTCCTAGGGCATAGAGTTAGATATCTAGAAATCGTTTGTTTTGATATCGATATAGCTTCAAGGCTTTGTAACCCTAACACTATTAAGAGTGTTTGTATTATATTGAGGCTGAAAGTTTGGTAAACTGTTTGTTATTGATCTTATTCATTACTGTTTCATTAAAATTCTTCTTAGTATCATTGACTAGATTCCGCATAGTCTTTGATATTCACAATCAAAGTTTCTATCATAGTTGTTTTGAATTTATTCAATACAACTTAGCCTTATACAAGCTAAGCAAGATCTATTCTATTGGGATCAACAAGTGGTATCAGAGCTAGTGAGAAGCTTTGAATAAGAAGAACCTTTACTACACACAAGATCTACTTTTTCAAGAAGCAGTGGATTCTCAATCTACTCAAACCATCAAGCTACCCATACTCTAGCCTGGTGAGTATGATCTCTGGAACATAAGGATGGAGCAGTACTTACAGTGCATTGATTACACTCTATAGGAGATCATAGAAAATGGTAATGCACCCATAGTAACAAAAACTGTTGATAGTAAGGAGACTATTATCCCTCCTATAAGTGTTGAAGAGAAGGCACAAAGAAGGGCAGAGTTAAAGGCAAGAAGCACTCTATTGATGGCCTTACCTAATGAGCATCAATTAAAGTTCAACTCATACAAGGATGCTAAGACACTGATGCGGGCTATTGAGAATAGATTTGGAGGTAATACTACTACAAAGAAAACTAAAAAAAATCTTTTGAAGCAGCAATATGAAAACTTTGCTGCATCCAGCACAGAAGTGATTGAGCAAACTTATGAAAGGCTTTAAAAGCTAATTACTCAACTAGAGATGCATGGTGAATTTATCCCTCAAGAAGACATCAATCAGAAGTTCTTGAGAAGTTTGTCACAAGAATGGACTATGCATACTATTGTATGGATGAACAAACTAGAGATTGAGACATTGAGTTTGGATGACCTCTTCAACAACCTGAAGGCTTATGAATCAGAGGTCAAGGGGACATCTAGCTCAACCATAAACTCACACAATGTAGCCTTTTTGTCCTCTAGCAGCACTAACAGTACAACTAGAACAATTAATACTACTCATGGTGTTAATACTGCCAGCACTCAAGGTGCTGCTGATAGCTCAACAACTGTTGAAAATTTGAGTGATGCTGTGATTTATTCCTTCTTTGCTATCCAACTAAGTATTCCACAACTAGATAATGAAGATCTACAACAAGTCAATCCTGATGATCTAGAAGAGATAGATTTGAGGTGGAACATTGCTATACTGACTATGAGGGCAAGAAGATTCCTAAAGAATACTAGAAGGAAGTGACAATGGCAACAAGAAAGGAATTGGTTTGACAAGTCCAAGGTGGAGTGTTTTAACTGCCACAAGAGAGGATACTTTGCAAGGGAGTGCAGGGCACCCAAGAATCAAGACAGCAAGAACAGGGAACCTATCAGAAGGACTATGCCAGTTGAGGAAACTACTTTAAATGCCTTAGTATCTTAGTTAACTTTTTAATTGATGGAAAATTAGAGTTTCATGAATCTTAGTAATTAATTATGTTTGATCATAAAATATTTTTTAGGAATTAATTATATGATTAACTATGCGTTTGGTTAGGTTTAGAATGCTTAAATCCGAATTTAAAAGTGAGCAAAATTTTAGGTCGGATTGATCGGGTCATAACTTGATGATACAAACAAATCTTATAGAGTTTCTAGGGTCTAAAATTATCTACAAAGAGTCTAATTTCCAATTAATTAGGTCTCGGGAGTTAAGAGTGAGTGAAAGTCAGTCAAAATATTTTACAAGATTTGTTTTCGAATCTGAGTTTTCTGGACAGATTTAGGTCATGTTTGTGAGGTCAAAAACCCTATCAAAATATTTTTTTTAAATATGAAATTTACGCTGGTATATGTTCAAGGTGTCTAGTAACTCGAGTAATTTTTCTAGATTTTTCTGAGGTATCTAAGTAGTTTTAGAAAAATCAAACATTCAGGTGTGCGATCAGGTTATTTTCTAGACAGTTTGTGTTGTAGAATTTTTTAAAAATAGTAATGCTTTATAAGAATTTTTGGAAAAATTCCAATAGGTTTAGAACTCATTTAAGTTGATGTGATAGCAATTTAGAAGTCAGAGGAGGTCGTTTAGTATTTTATAAAAATTCGTAAAGTGACCTCAATTTTCTGCAATAATTTGGAAATTTGAACATTAGTGTAAACCATATATAAAGTATAGATATAGTGAGGAAGCATGTTAGGATGAACCATAAGTGTATTTATGAACATTAGTAGTCCATCAATTGAAGGTTAAATAGTTAATGCTATAAGACTTGACCATGTGTAACCCGTGTATTATTGTTATGTAGATTGTAGCTTGGATTTTTGTACGCGCTTTGCGAATTTGAGGTGAGTTTCCCATAGCCCCTTTTTAAATGTTTTCTTGGGGTGAAAATGGTACTCAAAACTATGATTTTTGAAATGTTTTCATGCTGTGATTAAATAGTTTTGATTTAGTTTAATTTTGGACATGGTTATATTGCTATTTGTGTGGTACATGTGTGCAAATTTGTAAGATACATATGTGGATACATGGATTCATGAGTTGCTTGTGCCATTCCAGCCAAACGATGTAACTCTTATTGACGATACATGATTGATTCATGAACGCTATGCTAGCATGTGATTGGATCAGGGGTAACGCCTACCTACGTTATGTTATATTATGTTATGTTATGTTGTGTGTTGGATCGTTTTACTGAATAGATCTTAACCTTCAGCTTGCAAAGAGTTTTCTCTTTTAAATAATTATAAAGCAACAATAATGAAACACTGAGTAAACATTATTGATTATGCGGAATCTAATCAATAATGCTAAGAAGAACAATATTGAATATCACAAAAGAACTTTTATATTAAACCTTGAATCTGCCTAGGTTACAGATTAAAAGCTATGATTACTATTCGATCTCTATGATTTGTGTAGAACTATATCTACTAACTATGCTTAGGGTTCCTTTTATAGACAAAGGAAACCCTATGGGCTTTACAAAACGCGTATAAAGATCATGCATATCCTTTCCTAAGATATCTCATGCACATCTCATAAACGGTACTAACTATTTTATACTAATGGTACTAACTATCTGACCAGTACTAACTATTTTGTACTGTCAGTACAAATTACAACTAGCGGTACTAACTAATATAACTAACGGTACTAAGTCAGGAATGCATAATTTTTAACAATCCTCCCCTAAACATGATTGTTGAACTTGTTTAACTTCATGTTTCTTCAATTTACTCTTCTTAAACTCTTGGAGGATGTATCCAAACACTCTGTCAAATCTTGATCTTGATCTTTGATAATTTTGACATCTTCAGCTATCCATCTTTATCAGCAACATGTCTTCTCAGCAACACAGCAACATCCAACTAAGTTGGCTTTGTAGTTTTTGGCAAACTACCAGCCATTAACGAATTTGATATTCCTTTACCAATTGCTATTTGCTCTGGGATAGCCAATTCTTCATTGTAAACAACAAGGTGAATTGATAACATTATAGTTTTGAGTAAACTATTAACTATTAACGGATTTGATTTGTCTTTACTAAAAGCCGTTTGCTTTTAGACTAGTCAATGCTTCATTGCCATAACATGGTGCATTAATAACCATATAGTTTTTAGCAAACTATCAACTATCAACATATTTGATTAGTCTTTACCAGGAACTATTTAATCCTGGACTAGCCAACTCTTAAAAAATAAAAAAAACTGTGAAGTTAAGGTGAGTTGGATCATATAATTTTTTGGTAAATTGTCAACCATAAACAGATTTGAGAAGTCTTTACCAAAAGCCGTTTGCTTCTAGACTAGTCAATTCTTAATGTATGTTAGACATGGTGAATTGAAGACCATTTGTTGTGTGGTGGTTAGCCAACACCCAAACCCTTCTCACTTCCATTCCCAGCATTACTCTTCATTAAGCTGTTGCTTAATGAATCTTACCAAATGTAGTACAGCAGTACTTTCCTCTTCAACATCTAATCCCAAATCAAGCATTCTTTACAACAATTCCTTGGAGAGAGGGTACCTTCTTTCAACTAGCATGTAGATGACTGTCCCATCCTTAAGCTCTAGTATGCAAACTCCACAAGCTTCATACAGTTCATCTATGCAATCTTCCCATTCCTGTTGATTGTTCTTAGAATTACCTTGATCATTGTCTTCTTTGAGGATTTCTATATAATCTTCAAGTCTCCTCCAAAGAATCAATTCATACCTTCTGGATGTGATTTCCTGAGTACTGCTTCATCACCAAAATCATATAAATTGAAACAAATCCTGTCTATCAAGAATGTGTAGTACCTCCATTAAATAGTTGAATGCTCTGAAGTGCCCATTAGCTCTGTAGACAACAAGGTAATCCTATCTGGGGATTGAAACCGTGTGCAACTTAGAAAACAAGATTTGTCTCCCATAATCTCACTTTATGGTACTATCAAAATATAAACCGCCAATCCTTAGACATTTTCTGTGTTCATCATCACTTTTTTTCATCATTTGGCTATGGTTTTTGGCATTTTCCTAACTTCATCTTCAATGATTTACTCTTTCTTTTTCTTTGTACCTGTCTGTCACTTCTTGTTTTAGCAGGTACCGTTGTTGTTTGGTTTCTTCCCTTGGTGTTTCATTGCCATCCTCTTCTTTAATCTCTTCTTCTTAGGGTCTTTAGATTCTTCATTCATCTCTTTAATCTGTCTCTCATCCTCAAACAGAAACAATGCAATTAAGTTTTTTTTATCAGACCCTTTTAACATTGTTTATGTAGCTAAACTTGTATTTATTCAAAGTTCTTGTTCTTCAAATCAACCATGTCTCTGTTCCTCTAACATTGCTTTAGATAGGTTCATTTGGTTTCTTAGCTGAGTTCTTTTTGGTGGTCTGCTTCTGATTGCAGCAGCTCTTTGTTGAGCAAGGAACCTCCTTTGAGCAGCAATAGTATCATAAAGAAATTTGGCTCTCTCTTCAACTGTAAATGTTTCTCTCTCTTCCTCTTGAAGCCTTGCAACTAGAAGTCTATCAGCTTCAATTCTAGCCTGAATATCATTAAAATCTTGTATAAGAGCAGGCTTTGTAGCTTCTTCCTCAGCTAACTTTTTATCGTGAGTAAATTATGCAATTGAGATGGGTTTATATAGGTCGGACAAACCCAAAAGCAAAGAAACCGATACAATTTACACTTTAGACCCCTGGCGGTATTTTCTCTAACGGCTTTATAGCGGTACTATCTTTGCCCAGCGGTACTAACTTTTTTCAACCAAAGAATGAACAAGTCTGGCAACAAGAGTTCTTCAGTACCATCTATATCTCTTTCCAATGACTCTCTAAAACCCAAACAACTCCATGAAATTCATCATTATGGTCAAAATCCCTCTGCTTAAAATATTTCATATAAACTGTATAACAAATCATCTTGCCTCCCCTTAATTGTAGCTACAGATTCAATAATCTAATGCTAACCACTAAAAAGTTAAATCTTGTGACATCAAATCCTTTAGTGAGAAGGTCTGCAACATTATGATCAGTGTGAATCTTGATAACTTCTATCAGTCTTTTCTCATAGCAATCTCTGATAAAATGAAATCGAATTTCGATATGCTTGGTCCTAGAATGAGCAACAGGATTCTTGATAACACTTAAAGTGCTCTTATTATCAATATGGATTTTGGTGTTCATGAAATTGAAACCATAATCCATCATCTGATTCTGTATCCCTAATACTTGCCCACAACAGTTAGTAGCTGCAACATATTTTGCCTCAGTAGTAGAATTTGCCACAATAGTCTGCTTCTTGCATTGCTAAGATATCAATCTTCTACCAAGAAATTAACAGCCACCTGTTGTTGATTTTCTGTCAAGACTGGATCCTCCATTGTAATCTTTATAGTCTGAAAGATAAGCTTTGTTGCCAGTCATATGGCTAGAGCAACCACTATCCACCACTGCATGATCCTACAACAAGATCTTTGGATTGCCCTGCACAAAAGTAAGAGAATTAGTATCTCTTAGGGATCCAAGCCATTACAGACTTGGAAATCCTTTTTGGGTTAACATACTCAACCTTCTTGAGCATGAATGATCCACTATCATTGGACACATGATCCAGGTAATTTCTCTTAGGCCTCCAAACCCACCTTGACTTTTTAAGGTCAGTATCCATTTTACCCTTACCAGTATTAACTACTGCTCTTGTCCCAGCAGTAGTCATTTTCTGAACCCCAAAAGTTTTAACATCTTGTTTTAAGTCTTTGGGTCTAAAAGCTGGTTTTGTGTAGTAAGACCTCTTGATAGGTGAATATGAGCCTCTTGGTCTTACATTGAACATTCTTGGGTAAATTGGTCTAATAGCACCACTAGTTTGTGCTATTTTTGGAGCAAATGGTCTAACAATACTAACAGGCCTAGCAGTACTAATAGGCCTAGCAGTACTAACAGTATGTACTGCTCTTTTCCCATTTGGCCTAACAGGATTAACCAAACCTGTCTTGGTTAGTACTCCTGATGGGACAAAAGTCCTTCTTGCTTGAGGGTATTTCAAATTATTTGAAAAAAAAAATTGATTAACCCTTTTAGCATTATCCCATACTGGTTTGATCACCTTTTGACCAGTATTGCCCACAGTTTTCAGCTTAGGTTCTGGACTCTTTTTGTCATAAAAATTACAATCTTTGATCAAATGGTCAGTACTTTTACAGACAAAGCAAGCTTTTAGTTTCTTAAATACAATCCCTTCTTTCTGAGAAATTTGACCAATTTTATCAACTCGATTTCTAACTGTTTGAGTCTCATTAGTCTTAACAGGACTAACTGTTTTTACAGCAGACACATCATCCTCATTGTCGGTAACCTAAAATCACTTTCACTTCATTATAGAAACAAGAAAAATAAGATGAGATCAAATATGGAAGAAATTTTTGAGAGAAGTTAGAGAGAGAAATGTAGAGAGAAGAAAAAGATGGATGATTACTTGCAAAATTACAAAATGAGACTTAACAAGAA